>CM050221.1:8000000-8117500 GCA_027475355.1 Coilia nasus
GTATGTGCTTGTGTGTGTGTGTGTTTGTCTGTATGTGTGTGTTTGTCTACATGAGAGAGAGAGAGCAATAGATTAGAATTCTTTAATTCAATTTCAATTCAATAGCTTTATTGGCATAAATGTAAATACAATGATGCCAAAGCAGTAATCAAGCACTGACTGTAATAGTAATAAATAATACTGAATAGTGTAATAGAGTAATAATTAATACTGAATAGTAAAGAAATACATGAAAAGAAACCCTATACCACTTACTAATGTAAATAATAATAATAATGTATAAACTATGACAATTCCTCAAGTAAAAGAAGGTAATATCATGAAAAGTAATAATAGTAATAATAGCATGAAAGAAAAAAAATACAGAAAAAGAAAAAACAAACAAATAAAGAAAACCTGTTGATAGTCATGTGGATTCTTCTCTTAAAATGTGGCAGGACAGTATTCATCAGCTGGAATAGCATTTTCAGCCAAGCGAGGAATGGCCATTGTCAGTGTACATAGCACAATGAGATTAGTTAGGAAACCTTAATGTGCCTCATAATGATAAATAAACAAAAAAGTGAAATAACAAGAGCAATATAAAAGCAAAAATATATTCTGTCATACAGACATTCTCCCAACCCACTTCTTCCCATTGCACTGAGAAGGAGAGAGTGCACACACGACAGAGATCATGTGTGTTTGAGTCTCTGTGTACTTCCTCCTTAGCTGTGACATCACCTCTCTGGACTGATCTCATGTCATATGTGCAGGGCATCACTGTGCACCTGATTCAGCTTTATGAGGTCAGTGAAAATTATCCTGGGCATCAGGACTTTTACAATTTTCACTGTCTAAGCAGGCCAGAACTGTGGAGAGAGAGAGAGAGAGAGAGAGAGAGAGAGAGCAGAGACAGAGTTTCTGTGTGTATATTAGAGAAACCTTTAGAACCAAGCAGTTCAGCTAAGAGCAAAGGTTAGCCTAGTCAAATGATCTTCTGATAACACGTACAGCACGTAGGAAAGAGACAGAGAGAGAGAGAGAGAGAGAGAGAATCGTTCTGGATTTGCAAAATGTCAACACAGTGAAACAGGAACCCTGTGGTTGTTTAACTGATCTTCAATAGAGCACATTCTATCCACAGTACACGTTTTGAAAATGACTTTCCCACCTTTCATTCTTTTAATGTGTGTGCAAAAGCTCAAACACATGCCCACCAGTGCAGATGCACAAACATGTTTTCCTTTATACTATTGATCACATCTACCACCTGTTCCAGTGTGTGTTTTTGCCATCATCATGATGCCACTGCCACAGTAAAACGGGATGTATTTACTCTGAGGAGACAAAGAGGACAGAGGGAGAGAGTGAGAGATGCAGAGAGAGAGAGAGAGAGAGAGAGAGAGAGAGAGAGAGAGAGAGAGAGAGAGAGAGAGCACAGTCAATTTAAATCAGTTCAATAGCTTTATTGGCTCAAATGTAAATACTATATTGCCAAAGCAGTAATCAAGTAGTAACAGAATAAACAATATTGAATAGTAAACTAACAAACAAAAAGAAAATATACATTTCACTCATGTAAATAATAATAACTTAAAAAACCCTATAGTCCCTCACGTAAAAGAAGGTAATATCATTAATAGTAATAATAATAATAATGAAAAAAAGAAAAACAAACAAACAAAACAGCAGCTATAAGTGGATCATGTGGGCTCTTCTCTGAAAATGTGGCAAGACTCTAAATCTTCAGAAGTTAGTTGTGTAATTGTTATTTAACTTTAAGTGTTTTCTTTGGGATATTATGATTTTAGATTTTTCCCTGCTAATCTTAAGCACCCATGTTTGGCTGTATTTCAATGGTGTGTAGGCTTTTTTGCAGCACTTCTCAGTCATTGTTCAATCATTCTTCTGGTGTATCATAATGTCATGGGATGTCAAGTGCCTTGTAACATACTGTAGTGTTTAGTCCTGTCATTCCAAATGAACACACCCCCCAACAATGGCTGTAATTCTGATGCATTGATAAACTGATTCAGACCAAATTCTAAAAAAAAACCTCTGCTTGCACTCTGCCTTAAGACTTGAACCATTTTAAGAACTTGTGTATACTGAGGGCAAGGATTGGCAGGGAGCTGTAGCCATATACGTACAAGGGTAAATATTTTTGCGGTCAGTGAAAAATGCACCATGGTGTCAGAATATGTTACACCCAAATGCTAGGCCAGTGACTAAATAACCACCACTGCAGGATTAGGCACTTGTTTTCACAAGATCTGGAATTGCAACCATCAGAACTAATTGTATTTTTCAGAGTGAAGAACTGGACAGAGGGAATCTCTCTCTCTCTCTCTCTCTCTCTCTCTCTCTCTCTCTCTGTGTGTGTGTGTGTGTGTGTTTGACTGTGCTTGCATGCATGTGTGTATTTCTTTTCTCTTCCTGACCTATAAAGTCAGTGGTAAATCTATAAACATGTCTGATCTCTGTGGTGTGTTCAGAGCAGCAAGCCTACGTCTGCTGCCATCATGTGGTCAAGAATGACAACTATATTCCACAATAACTATGACTAGTCCTGTTTACCTTCACAGGTGCTAAACTCTGCATGGTAGCCTGTACATACACAAGAAAATGTCCCTTGCTCTGCCTTAACAGCATCATCCTATAGCAGCTATCATAACGAACATTTTGCATGCTGTGACTGTAATAAAATAAACGTGAGTAGGCTTTGGCTTGTAAGAATAAATAAACCTGACAAATGCTCTAATGTGCCACAGATCTTTGTTGTAACCGTCTGCTTGTTCCCTTAGGTGTCAATAGTTCATGTAAGGACACTGTAAAATGTAGAATTCCTTTGGTGTCATATCCTGGAAAATGAGCAGAAAGCACTGCACTGGCCATGGCAAAACTCCTGTGGGCCCACTTACCCAGTCTGTCAAGAAAGCTGGCCCACTGTGCCAACCACATGAAAGGATCAAAAGACTACACTGTGAAACAACACAGTCCTGCTGCATAGAGTTTGGACATCCTAACAAGAATGCTGTCGCTGCAGCCCAGAGTGGATTCTCTGTTACGTAAGGGTGCAGGACTAAACCATTGGACTGGACCACCTCTGCTGTGGATGCTCAGTGTACCCCACTGCCCTCCTCGACCACTCCACTCTCCTGCAATCTTCCCTGACATTTCTGCTATTTGCATTGGCCTCTCTGCACCTACAACTGAGAAGAGAAAAGTTTACCGCAGTTTACCCTTTTTGCTGACACAAGACAGGATTAATCATGTACTATTGTGTAACAAAAAACAAATGTGAGTGAGTGTCCGGTATGTAAAAGGATCAAGCTTCGTTGAATTCATAGTCAAAGTGGACTTCAAATATATGTCCTTCTGCCACAATGTTTGATCACTTAGTGTTACCTACAATGCAGATGCAAGGGATTGCATTAAGACTGAGTGGAAATATGCATTACTAGAAGGTAACCGCAAAATTACTTAGCTAGAGGGAAAACTGTCCAAGGAAAGAGGTAATCTCTGAGAAATGTTCATCTCACTGAAGTGTCTGCAGTTGTTGCTATGATAAGTTCCGTCCAATCACTGCCGCAGCTACCACTCCACTCCCCGTTTGGGGGCTGGGGTTATATGACATCATTAAAATTAGACCCGACCCTCCAAAATTAATTTTCTTACTTTTAACAAATATTTTGGAAAGCCATAGGACTCAACTATTCTCAGGAAGCGTGAATTGGAGCGTTACCTCCTCCTCTCAATAGCACCGGCTGCATCATTGAATTGGCCACGGTATCCCCGTTGGCGTGCAAATCTGGGAGGGGCGTCCTGTCGGCCACCGGGAATGGCGGTTGCGGAGGCTGTGTGAG
The DNA here is from genome assembly GCA_027475355.1 of Coilia nasus. NCBI lineage: Eukaryota > Metazoa > Chordata > Actinopteri > Clupeiformes > Engraulidae > Coilia > Coilia nasus. The sequence goes on from CM050221.1 coordinate 8,003,849, forward strand.
TAGAGAGAGAAAGAGATGGGGGCTTAACAATCAACATCCCTCCTCTCGAGACGCTGTCCCTTTCTTTAGTTCACCGGCCCTCTTAACCGGAATGGAGGATTCTCGCGAGGATCATGAACTGCATTTTTGCCATTTACTGAAAGTGGAGGAGGTAAGGCTGTTCCTGAGCGTATCGTAGTAAGCTAATGCAAAATGATAATCTCAGCCTATAGGAGTTCTGTCAACAACAGGATACCATTCCACCCCAGCTGCGGTCTATCACCCTAGACAGCTATTGCATTTGTTATGGTCAGTGATGCACGAATACACCAAGACTGTCACATGTGTCTGTCTGTTGAGGTCCTTTGCGATAGCACAGTGGTGCTCACATCCCATCATTAGGAGTTAGCTGATTGAAATGTCTCATTGAGAGAGGTTTGCTCCGCTCTGCGTCGGGTCGTTCTTGTATCATCAGGTAATCTGTGTGGTAGTGTTGTGAATTGCAGATTTGTTGAGGTTTTATGCTGAGTATGATAGATGTCTTTAAATGTCTTTAAAGTGCACCTGCCACTGACATGTTAATAATGTGATCACGCAACCTTGAGCCTGGAACCAACATGTACATGCAAGATTCATTAATCTTATATGGTTCATTTTATGTGACCCCATATTGACTTGATGTGCAAATATTTAGACAACTTTCTGTCTACTGTTTGTGTGTTTTTTTTTTTTTTTGTCACCACATGTATTTACCTGTAGGTTTGTTTATAGAAATGAGAATAGGTCTTCTTTATATACCCTGTAATTACTGCCCCTCAGTCACTCTGCAGGTTTTCTCTGAGCTAGCCTGATGCAGTGATAAAATGGCCCGTTATCTGGAGGGCTGGCAGATGGGCCAGCAGACATCTCAGCTGTCCCTATTCTGGAACAGTTACTACCTTTGTACTTAGTGTGGATGCCCACTCTGCTCTGTGTGTCCTACCCTGTGGTGCTTTTCTTCCTTGTAGTTTGAAGAACAGCACAAGGTGTGCATAGTGACTGCCATTAGTGGCAGTAGTTACATGCCAGAGATAAAGTTATGGACTTACAAACACCAGCGAGCTATAAGCAACAGATGTGTCTCAAATATTATGGTAGATATTTTGATGAGCTAGGCTAAACCAGACTTAGATACATGTGCAAAAGGCAAAAGAAAGCACCAGTAGATCTCAGATTGGGAGCTCTTCTTACATGGCACTGTGGTGTTTTCCTGCTGTTGAGTTTTTGTGCCGGTTTGCCCCTTGGATCCTGCTGATGAGTCCTGACTTTCTCTGTTTGTTTGTGATAATATTCTATAACATCTGTAGTCTATTCCTTAATTACTCCAATATAACATGTGAAAGGAGGACTGTGTCAACAATATTGTTAACTACTGGCCCATGGTAGATAGAAATGCTGATTGTTTTATGGACCTCTGTCAGAATCAATAACTGGCATAGGGCACTGGTAGTGGTTTTGGTGTGCCACAAAAAGATTTGGTGGTTGGGAGGCATATCCAAGGACTGTAAAGCCATGGACCGTGCACACATGCTCATTGAAAAATGATTCCACCAGAAGGAGGTTGTCGTTCACATGCTCATTGAAAAATGATTCCACCAGAAGGAGGTTGCCGTTCAATGATATATCATTGGCTATGGGCCAATATATGACTGATTCTCTGTTTACTCCACATGCTTTAGCTGCAGAAACCAGTTATTGTGCAGACTCTGGCTGAAGTTTTGCCAGTATGGCCAACAATTGTATTTTCTCATTATGTAAATGGACAACACCATGCTTCTTCTGTCTTCAGACACACAGATAGCATGGCCAGGAGTTTATCATCTGAAATGTGTTTATTTGAAGGAAGGAGCTGAGTGGGAGGGTGCAAGGGTCAGCACTGGATCATGAAATAGGTCACATGTTTCCAGAATATGTGGCAATGGAGAAGCAACATTTCCTGTCTATATTGAAAGTAAGTTCACTCTAAGATTGTGTGTTGACTTGAGTTTGAATCTTAAACACACTTCAGAGTGACCTTCAGACTCCTGCAGCATTCACCTGGAAACAGAGGCCACTCTGAAAACAGCCCATACAGGATGAATAAGTAATGAGCTTTGACATATCGTCTGTGTGTGTGTGTGTGTGTGTGTGTGTGTGTGTGTGTGTGTGTGTGTGTGTGTGTGTGTGTGTGTGTGTGTGTGTGTGTGTGTGTGTGTGTGTGTGTGTGTGTGTCTGTCTGTCTGTCTGTCTGGTAGATAAATTGTTGTATGTGTGTGTGTGTGTGTGTGTGTGTGTGTGTGTGTGTGTGTGTGTGTGTGTGTGTGTGTGTGTGTGTGTGTCTGGCTGTCTGTCTGTCTGGCTGTGAGATAAATGGTTCTGTGTGTATGTGTGTCTCTGTGTGTGTCTGTCTGCCCGTCTGTCTGTCTGAGATAAATTGGTCTGTGTGTGTGTGTGTGTGTGTGTGTGTGTGTGTGTGTGTGTGTGTGTGTGTGTGTGTGTGTGTGTGTGTGTGTGTGTGTGAAAAAGAGAGAGAAGGAGAAAAAGAGAGAGGGAGAGCGAGGAGGAGTACTCTCAGAGTGTTTGGTAAAAATGGTTAGATGCAAGAAGATGAGGCACAGATGTGTAAGTTGATGGTAGGGGGAGTGGTGTGGATTGGGTCTGAGGCCCTGGAGGGTCTGTTTTTTTGGCACTGTATGTCTGCTGGTTCTGTAAAGGGCCATTGAGGAGAAGCCCCTCCAAAGAGGAAGAGAGGAGTCATTGTCCTGCTCTGTCTGAATGAAGGCACATGGGGAGAGCAGAGGCTGTGCACTCAGCACAGCAAGGTCGGGATGTACACAGTGTGGTACAGTGTGTGAATGAAATGAGGGACTTAACTGCTAGGTCCCAGTCAGAGAGTGTGCAAAGTAGAGGCAAGGATACAAGGTGCATAGAAAAGAGGAAAACAATGATGGAAAATCTGTTATTTTTTCCATTCCGTGCATTCTGTCTTGTTAATCTCAGCTCCCTCGCCCTCTCTTTCCTTCTCTCCCTTGCCCATGGATGTGTCTCATCAGCCAATGACCATCTCCTTGCCTAAGCCAGATGGGACTACAGCTGAGGTAAGCTGCCTCTTTTCTTTCACAACTAATCCAAGAAAACAAAAACACATCTTCACCTCATCAAAATATTCAGTTTGTGTTTGACGCTTTGATGTGATGGTTCATAAAATAATATTTCTATTTGTTTGACTTTGATTACTACTTCTATTTGATTGACCTTGATTACTGACACTTTCATGTGGACGTGCTATACAGGCTGCATGGTTACAAAACACACAAATTTTGTTCACCAATTAAAAGGGAAATTGTAAAATCCTAAAAGAAATTAAATTGTGTTTTGCTTTGCTACAGGTGTCAGTTACCCCTGAAACATATCCAAAGGTGAAACCTCTCCATTTGTGAATTCCTTGCAGTGGTTTCACAAATAATGACCATAGAAATTTTCAACATCCTCCTGACATACATTGTGTGTATTGTTTGACAGGTGGCTGTATCTCCTGAAATGGTAACCAGTGCTGATATGGGAACCGTTAGCAAGGCGAGAAATACATGAACCTTCCTGTTGCATGTAGAACTGTCTGTCCTATTCTGTGCTATCTAAACAATACCCGGTACGGTATTGTGTGTTTTCTATGCATATACCACATTTGCATAAAAGTATGTTTTGCATGTTTACTATATGTTTCTTTAGGTTAATCGTGATATAGAATTGTCTGTTTCATCATGCTTGAGAGTAAACACTACAGCTTTGTTAAGTGTTAATTTTGCTGTGTGGACAACTCTTCACCTGACAAATCTATTCTAAATCAGAAAGGAGTTTTGTCTTAGTTCTTACTCGTGTTTCCTGCTCTCCACAGGGTGTAAAATATCAAGGTAGCCAGCACATAATGGAAAGTGCAAAGTATTGCCATGGAGTGAACAACAACCCTGGCTATCTGTGTGAAACAGGGCACTGTTGTGGAGAGACAGGCTGCTGCACCTACTACTATGAGTTGTGGTGTAAGTCCTGGCTGATTACTGTTTGTGTTGTGGAGTACACTGCTTTTGGCAATTGTACCTTATACACCCACCAGGGTCGAATCAAGACTGTAGGAGTGAAATCTGCTAGCACCAACACAAACTTGTAGGATGGCAGTGGTAAACCTAAATGTCGTACATAAGCAAACCTTTAATCAAAACCACTAAGTGCAAAGGACATCCTAATAAACTGCAGCCAACTCTGCGGCATCTACATTGACTTTAAAAGCCTCCTAAGCTGACCCATGCATATTTTTGTGTGTACTATTCCATATATTATGCTGGTCTGACAAGTCCCTCTCTCAACTGCATTAGAGAATTGTGTGTGTGTGTGTGTGTGTGTGTGTGTGTGTGTGTGTGTGTGTGTGTGTGTGTGTGCGTGTGTGTGTGCATGCGTGTGCATATGCGTGCACTCACACAGGGTTTTGGTTGCTGTGGACAGTCTTGATTCTGTTCAGCTGCTGCTGTGCATACCGCCACCGGCGAGCCAAACTACGCATTCAACAGCAACAGAGACAGAGAGAGATAAACCTCATTGCCTATCACGGAGCCTGCAACTACCCTGCCTCCATGCTGGATCTCAGTATGAATGATCTTTGTTCTGAATCACTGAATCACTTTAAAATATTATTGCCCCAGACAGAATCCACAAGGGTTGAGGAAATATGTTGACTATTACACTTTAGCTATTAGCACTGTTTTAGCTCTACTGTACTGATTACAACTAAGTAGTGGTGTGGAAAACGAATGTTAGCATGACAGTTATTAAGATAAGAACAAATCCCAGTCCTTGGTGGCATGTGGTTAGTTATCTTAAGCAAATATGACTCAGTCGAGTATGTCAAGTATGTTAGGTACTTACACTGGTTACTGATCTGGGTGTGCAATTCATACATGTTTTTGCCTGCTCAAGTTGAAAACATTTGAAACATTGTTGTCCCCTTGCAGTAACCTCTTTTTAAATTAAATTGTGTGATTTTAATTTTAAGTGAGTATGCGAGGTACAAAGGGCTATATGGCAACTATAACTGTCTTTATCAAGCCAAAAATGAACTGTTAAAGAATAGCTGTAAGAGACTATGGTTTGCAGATTTTCCAGATAAAATTCTCAGATAGTATTTTAAAATGTGTTATGTTATTTTCCTGCATAGGCTTCCTAGCATCTTTCAAACTCCCCTCATACGAGGAAGTGGCAGCCCAGCCCAACACCCCTCCTCCACCGTACAGCTCTGTGTTCGCTCTACAAGGGGGCTCACGCTACACCCATGCTGGCCCCAGTGGTATGACCTCCTCCCAGAGCTCCCACAGCAACTACACCAGCTGCTCCTGCGAGTCCTGCTCACTCACCTCCCACAGCAGCACCTCCTTCTCTGTGCAGGTCACTGATGAGACCGACACCAGCAATGCTACTACGCCCAGTGACATCGGAGGCTCCAGAGTCCCCAGCGCCACGCTGGAACCTCGAATCCTGGGCCCGGAGTACACCAGCTCTCCCACACCAACACCACCTCCAGCCGGATCAGAGTGCACACCACCCCCACCTCTAGTGCTGGCAGATCCGTTAGGGGCAATGTCCCTGCCAGTGCACGAGGAGGGCCATGGGGATGACCCAGTACAGAAGCACCTGTCCCCCAGGGCCACTTTTTCACCACCTAAACATGCCCTCTTCTCCTCCAACGTGGACGTCTTTGAGCCAGACAGTCACGTGTCGGCAGCATCAGATGTGGAAGGAGATGCCGGAGAAGATGAGGACGATGACCTGGATGATGAGAACCACTTTCGACACCGCCGTCTGACAGGAGATTCTGGCATCGAGGTGTGCCGCTGCAAGGTGAAAAAGGAGGAAGTGCATGGTGATGACAAGAGGGATTTGTCTGAAGGTCGTGAGAGTACCCTTAGTGAACAGGAGGAAAGGGTCGAGGCAGACCCCGTCCATGACAGTGTTGACTGCTCCCTCCGTGCTGCCCAGGAAGCTCAATCCCAGCTGCCACCTGAGGACTGTGGCACTCGTGCCATTCAGAGGGGCAGTGAGTCCATCCTCACTGTGCAGTCTTCGTGAATTGGCTAGTGATGTTAGGTGGAACCATTCAACTTCATTAAGATATTTGAAAAATCACAGTCCACATCTGTCAGTTAAGACGGAGAAATGATGGACTAACTCTCTGTTTAAAGGCACCAGGCTGTGTCTTACTCCTAAGGGATCATGCAAAGATTGCCTGGGATGTAGATACCCTATATTGTCTGTCAGACCTTTGGTACTGTATTTTGGTGCTCAGTAACCTGAAGATGACCCAAAAGACAAAACAGAGGGGTTCTGATAGAGCTGGACAAGCACAGAGCCCCAGATGAGGACATTTCACTTGTTCATTTCCACCCCCACCCCTCACCCGCTGCAGCCTGAGAGCATCTGAGAACAAAAGAGCATCTTTTTTTCCTGGGCAGAGAAACAAAAGCGCCTGTGAAAAATGCAAATGGGCTGCTGCCCTTCCCTCTGGAGTGGCAGGAAGAAGAGCAACAGCTGTGTGAAGCAGTGTGAAGTCAGCATAATGGCCACACAGCTTACCGTCCCTCTCCAGCCCTGCCATCCCCCTCCCTTGGCGCTGCCCCTGCCCTTTTGCTTCCTGATGAAATCTGTTCCTCTCGATCTTTTTCTCCTTTTTTATGTGATTAAATTGCCAAGGCTATGAAAGTGTTGAGCTGTTGGCTATTCAGAACATCAGTGACTCCCCCCATTCCCTGACATGCCTGCTGTAGCAGGATGCCCCTTGAACTCACTGATGTGCCCTTCAATCTTTACAACGCTGCTTGGACTGCTTGTCAATTCTTAGGCAATAATAACGCAACTGATGCTGAGGTGTTTGTCTTCTAACACAGAGGCTTGTGTGTGACTGGGGCTTAAAACTATGAATGTAAGCATTAAATGCCTGAGTTGTTTCAGCTAAAGCAAGAATTTTGATCTTGCAGGTAAATTCCCCTTAGCCTAAAATCTTACTTTGTAAAGGTGTGTGAAATGTGATCATTATCTGTGAAGTGATATGGTTAAGTTGCTCTGACTGTCTTCTCAACACTATAATATTAGTCTTGATGGGCTTGTTACACTTGAAGACAGCACTTTTGCTAATCCATGTGTGAATTACCATGGGACCCCAAAACGTCTGCTACTGAATGTAATCCTCTTTGAGGTTATGGACACGTCTTTTTTTTTGGCCTGTTAGATTAACAGACTTCAACGCAAATGGAAAAGTCCAGCAGAACATAACTTTTGATCTGCCAGTAAAATCACTTCTTTTAGTTTTTTTTCAGGAATGTATTTGAAGTGCCCATGTTTGTTATGAATATGTGGGCTCGAAAGTTCACCTGTATTCCATTCCACTAAAACAAAAAACAAACAATGTTACAATCCATTTTCATTTACATTGCATTATACCCTTTATTTACAATAGGTAGACTTCAAATAAAATATTTAAAAATTGTTAAAAATCTCACACTGTGAAAAGTTCAAACTGAACCATTATTGACATGCTCTAGATTTCACTGAGAAACCATTTGATGGCAACAGGCAGTAACCTAGCTCAGATGAATCTTTATCACCTAAACACATTGGAGACACTGTTAATACATTTTTTAAACAGTCACATAGTCACAAGCAATGGCTGTCCCATAATGGGATATGTAGAAAGTCAAGCTCTGCATAGACCGGAAATCGTGGTAAAGTGTGGGATGGCATTGGCCCAGTTTCCGAAAAGATCAGGCATTTTCTTTGATTTCTTTCAAGATTAAACTAGGTGTCACACTGTGCAGTGCGGGTCTACTGTATGTCACTGTGTTGTTAGCTGAATCTAAAAAAGTAAGTGACAGCCATCTTTATTTTGACTGTAAGACTAGAAGAACAAAATGTTTCTATTTTATCCTTTTGGCAATTGTAATATTTAGAAAGAGCGTGTGTGCATGTCACATTGACTGGCTTAATTACCCACAGAAACACTAATCATCTCTGCTCTTTTTAGTGTACATTATGCAGTAGATTGTGTTTGTACATTTGAATGTATGTTTGGGGAGGACATTTATCTGTCTGTCTAAAGCTCTTACTTGGCAGCTTCTGTGAATGCATCAGTGCATTTTGCTTTAGATAACCCCAGTTGGTGAGGTCAAGTGTGGTTACACTGCTGACTCATACAAAGCCACCATTTGGGGAAAATATTGTTTTTGTTAATGGAAGCCAAAGGAATAAATATCTCCTTGTTCTATGGTTAGAATGGACATGGTATTTACACCATCAAATTATATTGACCAGACAATTGCTGGCTATCTTTGCTTTGACCATTCATAAGGACATATTGTTTAACCCCTGCTTTTTCAATTGTATGTACATCAGATATGCCCATGGTTGCTTTGGAGCCCTACTCATTGGCTAATTAATTTAAAATGTTATGTTTTAATGCAAAACTGACACTGAAGTACTTGTAGTAGTCGTGCTCAAATACAGACATGGAGCATTATGTCAGTGCAGTGTGTATAGAACAATTGTGAAAAATGGGAAAGACCAACTACCCCACATGCTTACACTGGTTATGCCAATTGACTCTCATCAGAGGCCTGCTATTATCAGACACTAACACAGTCACGCCTCGCTGTAGTACACTGAACAGAAGATTTAAGCATCTGGCATAGCTGAAGCATTAGGGCTATTACATTTTCTTTAAAAAAAAAACTAATTTCTGAGTTAGTTAAAGATACAGTTTTTTCTGCGTGTGCATTCATGTTTTATCTCAGGATAAGTTATTGTGATGACCCGTGGCTACATTTTGTTGTTTAGGCTAGAGCAAAGCCACTGTCAAGCCTTTGACAGAAAATACAGTCTGATACTGTTGAAGTACTAGTGGTGTACATAAAAGGCAAACGGATTGTAAAATCATCACATTGAAAACTGTTATCCTTCTTGAAACATATGTGCTCTCAATGGCAAAGGCCTAGTTTCTGACTGTTATCTCTAGTTAAAGGCTGCAAGTAGATGTTTACGCTTCAACAATATGCTCTATATTTTTACTAGCTTCATTTTTGTAAAGCAGAAACAAGACATAGAGACTTGACACACAATTTGATGTGCTCATTTTAGAAGCCCTTTGGTATTAGTGTTTTTGACTGCTCCTAAGCCCCCGGGGTGACCATTTGAGTTGGGAGAATAAAAACGTTCATAACAGACCTACTTTGACCACTGGTGTACATCATATATGTACATGTCCCATTTCTTGTGACAGTGGAGTGCTGTAGTCTGATGAACTATAAGTACTTAGTGCAGATGTAACTATTCCTCTGTGGTGGGCAGGCTTTTGATGTTGTTGTTGTTGTTTAACGGATTAATCCCTATATCCTGCATGTGAGGAGAGTGGCTTTGGGGCTGCCTCAATGACTGTTTTTTCCCTCATGTTTTGACACATTTCTTCACTGATATTTGCCATTTGCAGATCATAGAATGTGCTTTATATTAGACTTTTGTACTTAACCTTCAAAAGCTTAAATTAAACCATGTGAAACCACCGGCCTGTAAAGATGTAGTGCAGCAAAAGGGTTTCTAGTCTATGACAGTTACAGATGACCAGTGTGTGTTGAGTAGTCTGTGAAATATGTAATGTTCATTTGAGATCTTTTTTCTCATAATTATGTGGTAACTTGTCACAATTTCCATCCTCTTTTAGGTGCTAATATTGTGTGTTCAGATGGTTAGAGCCATCCCTTATTTGTTAAACTGTTTTCAGTTATCTCTTTATGTCATGCCTTATGTAGCACTTTATGTTGCCACAACGTAATAAAATGCTTGTCAAATGTCAATTTTTTTTAATGTATGACTCAGCAGTCTTTGTTGCTTATGACACAGTTTGTTGATTTGTGTGGAAATAAATGTTCACAGTGGTATACAGTGTGGCATGTGTGATGAATATAAAGTCATTCCCAAGTCACCATGTATCTGTGATATCCATATGTATCCATATGTACATCCATATGTAAAAGCCCCTTGTATGTCTCTGTGGTATACTATAATGGGGAATGCCTCTCTATAAGGATGTTACATTTGTCATGGTGTCACAAAGCTCCTGCTAGAAATGCAGTGATTATGTGATTCCCCCATACTTCCATTCACAAGTTGTGATGGAGTGACCATCAAATTTGTTATAGCAATGATACCACTCAGCATTGACTTATGTTTAAAACAAGAAACACTGATCACAGTTCTCATGTCTTTAGACTTTCAGAATATTCTCCATCATACATGAGCCTTAAACATAGGCACAGACTTACAGTGTGTTGGATGTAACAGTATTGTGGTGCTTCACTGACAGTAGGGCAGAAATGTGATTTCGTGGATCTCTCACTGGACCCCCAGTTTGGGTGTAGTGCCTGACTGCTTTATACTTCCTGATCTGATTACTTTATATGTTCACTTCTATCAGTGAACTGTCTTGGAAGCTCATGCATAACATGTTTTTTATGTAATTGAGTATTAACAAATGTTAATGTAAATGTACCCTGGAGAGATTGTCCAGTTTCCCTATTTCTTCATTTTAATTCCACATTTAATTAATTTTTTTCACTCCCCTTCAGTTTTTGTACGTCTTGCAGTTGCTGCTCTGTAAAGAGGTCTTGCTCCCTGTATTTTAGTTTTGTTGGAAAAGCCATGGAAGTTTCTTTGGCACCCCCAGCTGGGTCTCCACGGAACTGCAGGTTCCGCACTTACAGGCCTTCCTCATTCACTCACCCATCTCTCTGTTCCCCTTATCTGTCAGACCACTGTGGGGGCCAGAGCCTACAGTTTTTGGCCCCCCACTTCTGGGCCCCCACCCCTCCTGCCCCTCCAATATCTGTATCATTGATTCTCTTTCCATTTTCAAATCCCATCTGAAAATGATAAACATTAATGATGTGTAGAAAAATCTGAACTAAATCACAGATATGTTAGGGGGAGACAGCACTAAAACAATTGTCCATAAAAATGCACAGGAATACTTTGTTACACCAAAATGGTTGTTGTCTGTGCATATCCCACCTTTTCTGCTGCCAAAAGCCGATTATCTTAACTGTACAAGATTCCACAGTGTTTCACTGATCTTGCTGTGTTGTGATAGCCTGGTAAACCAGCCCCTCGTACTTCATTTCATTTTGTACAGAGGGTCTGGAACAGACACCGTCAGAAACGATTTGTTGGAGGTGTGGACTGGAGGTGTGCTGAAGTTTTAAAAAAAGTGCCTCTGCCTTTACCAAATCGCTAGCACCTGGTCGTCACATATGCAATTAGCCTACCGTACCTACGCACTACAGTTCAAATGTAGCACACAAGGTCAACGTCACGGCTAACAAACACACCCTCTGTTTGCTGATTGGATCATTCTTGCTGGGGCCAACTAAATGACCCTCAAGAGATGTACAAAATGAAATGAAGTACGAGCATTGCACTTCAAACTTTCATCTACAATTCAAAATTAGCTGTAAGGGAAAAAAGTAGGTATGTTGTATTTTGTACAAAAACACAAACTGTTTATATTTATGTTTATATTTCCTAATACAATCATGTATTTTTTACACCATGGTGTCCAGCACGTGCAAATGCTAGTCTCTCTCCATTTATTTAGAGAGGGCCCTGCTCTTGTTGACCTGAAATAGCTGTTCAAAGATGCTGACAAGGACTAGAGGACTAAACCAAATAATGGAATTTTGGGGTGTGATGGAGTGATCATCACTAGGGTTGTAGGTGTGCTCTGACTGCCATACCAAGGAGCCTGGCTCTTTGGTGTGTTCAAAGCACACGTTTGGTACCCCGGAGACCGGGTTCGAAGCCAGGTGGGGTGACTTCTCCCCTTTGCTACATGGGGGAACACTGCTTAGTTCCTGGTCTAAATGCTCAGTCTAAAGCCTATTTTTCTTCCTGGGCCTGTCTGAAAAAGAAAGCAGATGTGTTAATAAATAAGGAGAAGTGTTAATAAGCAAAGAGGCAAAGCGTCCAGAGATTTATGGCCATGCAAGCAATCGTATAACCACTATACCTATGAAAAAAAATGTCAATTGCTTTTGGTTTTATAACTTGACCGTTTTCCCTAGTTTTCCAACTCACTACATCACTGAAGATGAGTAAAAAAGGCTAAAGTGGTTAATTTCCCCCATCAAGTTGAGAAGGGGATGGCAAACAAAAAGTAAACATCCAGTCAACTCATGGGACCAGAATTCTTTACCTGCATCTTGAGAGGCAAACTTAACCTTTCAAGTTGACAAATGGGTTGCATGTGGCCGAAGTGCCAGGAAGATTATTCAACAAGTTAGTTCCCATTCATGAGGAAGATGTCGATAAGCTTTGATTTTAATGTTTTTTGATTGTAGCCTAGTCATTTAAAAAGTGGTCCATTTTTTTTCTACAACACCATAATGGAGCAAGATGAATAGTGACAGAGTATTACATCTACCCAAACATACCTAACAATATTGAAAGTTTGGGGAAAGCCAATAAGAATAGCAATAATTGTTTAGAATTACCTGGGATGGATTTGTTTAGGAAGGAGAAGGCCGCAATACTTAGGTAACGTATTTAGAGCACGTTGCGTTTTCTTGCTATTCGACTAGGCGGGGCCTCAGAGTTCCTGCCCCTATCTCAACCACTCCCAATCCACATTTTCCCCACGTGATTTTCTCCAGACGCCAAAGTTAAAAACAGACTTTGTTTGTTTAGCAGCGCAGTGTTGAAATGTGCATGGCCTAGTGTTCTGCAGCTCACGTAATCTTAATGCTTAACTAGTTGTAGTTACTAATGCAAACTCATTTATTTGATTTGGGTCTGTTTTTTAGTTGCAAAATACCAGTATATTAAGCTAGTTGGCAAATAGTTAACGTTATCATTTGTGGTAAACACCTAACGTGCGCTAACGATTTGCTTGGGGAGTTTAAGGAGAAGGTGAGTTGGTCAAGTGAGGAATTACACGTAATTTGACATTTTCACCAAAGCACGTATCGAAGATGGAATATCTCATTTATTAAAACTGATGAAAACAGCGAACATAACCCTAACGTATTTTTTATGATAGGCAGGCGCACTTGGAGTGCAAGCAACTAGCAAGCAATAAACAAACACGCGGTCAGCAGTTAGCTTGCATCGAACGCAATGGCGACCGAAGTCGAGACATGGACTAACGCTGCTGCTCAGCACGACGGTAAGTATATTTTTCACGTCGTTGCATATATGGATCATTCTGGACAAGGCTAGAGATCTGCATAAAATATTTGCTTATAGCTAGCATTACATTCAACTTCAGCCATTGTCTCGGAAAAGGATGGGCTGCAGTTGCATGCACTCTCCGCCATGTGCTTGCATGCATCGACAATTTGGCAAGATTGCTCGACTATTTGAGTGGTCAGGTGTGCTATTAACGTACACCAAAGGCAATAAGAGTCTCTGTTTTTGATTAAAAAAATCGTATGTGTGTATGTATTTTTAGCATTTCTCCATTTTTTTTTCAGACACAACACGTGTAAGAACATGCTCTGTGATTTAACCCTTTCGGGTAGTAACTGTTCGCGTTGGTTTGCCAGCTTTTTGTATGTTTTGTTGCTGTCAAGATTTCAGTATTAAGTGAAGTTGCCAATGCGAGCATCATTAATTTTGTCACTGTTGTCAACAGCAGACCGCCACTAACTACCATAGTATATGAACATTATGGGTTCAAAAAGTATGTTTCCACAAGGCAGCACGGGGTTATTTCATGAGAACTCAGCTAACGTTATTGAACTGTTTTTTTTATTCCATGGGACATTTTGATTCCACGCCCCCTGTCCAAATCACCTTATATGTTGGAGACATTTTATGTTGTGAAGGTAGTTTTAATACAGTCATTTTTACGCTGCCTCTTAGAAGTTGATGTTATGAACAGTGGACGTTAACAGTTGATGTTTGTTTTTCACTTCCGCAATAGATTGTATTGTGCATAACATGTGCTTAACATACAAATTGTGATGGCCAAACGTTCCAATGTGTTTGGGTGACTTAAATAGTCTTCGCCGTTGATACACTGCTATGTACTAATGCCTTTTAGTGGATTTAGTGACGCAGACGAATGTATATTGCTGTACGGACCAATAGCTGATCCTTACGTAACATACGTGCTTATTTAGTTGTTGGTTACGTAAAATATATAGTTTATTTTATCAACGAGTCGCTGAATCTCTTAAATATCAGTCCGTCCCCCCACCTTAGTAAAATAAGTGTTTTTCAGATTGGATAGACCTCGGATGACATGGATCACTCTCTGTAACGTTGCTCCTGGATCATGGATGTCATCTCAGTAACCAGTTTTTTGTTTAAATGTATGCGCCACAGCGTTTCTCTCCCACCCAGCGGTGCATCCTGGCCAGACAAATAGTATGGTCATTGCAGGACCCAGATGGACACAATGAGTAAACACACTTGGTCTTTTGCAAAGATGGACACGCTTGAGTAAACAATCCTGCTAGTGTGGTGTTGACATGTATTCAGAGAAGCCATTGTCTGGGTGAATACAATGCATATGTCTCTTTAGCCATAGTCTACCTAATAGTTTAATAGACGTTCAAAATTAGTCAGAAGTTCATTAATCCCATGAAAAAAGTATGTATCTAGCACAGTGTGACTATCAGTTTAACTATAAATAATAGTTACTTTCATCGTGCTGATTATTGGTGAGAAATTTACTTTTACATACGGTTTTGTACTGCTTGTATTATAATGTTTTGTTTTTTAACCCTGACATCAGCCTGTACCTTTGCACAACAGGTGAGGTAAATATGTGATTGAGGACATAGTGGAGTAGGCTCCCACACACAAATGTCAAGCCTGATTTGATCATGGACTAGTGAATACGCTTAATATGTGTCACATGCTTGCCTTGCTCCCATAATGCCTGTCTAGTCTCCTAGTGACCACTGGGCTAGGGGTGAATAGAAACTGCAACAGCCTTAAACATGCTGCAGCCTAAAATTTGCTCAATTCAGTTTTGATTATGTCTGTTAAAAATGCCACACCTGGGCCTGGGACATGCCAGCAGCCAGGGACTGGACATATTGGTTATGTATGCATCACTTGTTGTCAACTGTGAAGGAACTGATGCTGCTTGAATGCAGTTACACCTCTGACCAGCGACACCCACCACCCCCTGTAATGCCTCTAGTCTTACTGTTATTGCCATGGTCTCAGCCTATATTTGCAGTGTGCTATGGGATTGATTGTTTCCTCAATCATACTGGTGGTCAGGAATGAGGAGTTGCCTCTCTGCATCTCTGCCAGTTCCTGCTCCTGTCCATGGCAGTGGGTCAGGATTGTTCTGTGAGCTGCCACCAGAGAGCTTTGCTCTAGTTTTCTGCTGTAGTTAAGATGGGTGAGAATGCTGCTCACATTTGTAGGTTAACTACCTTCAGAGGGCCATGCCCCCCCTCCATCCCCACGTCCAAGTTTGCCAGAGTTGTAATGCAACATCCCACATGTGTTCTAAATTTGGCAACATGCCCTTGACAGCCACTTGGATTAGCTGTGCACACCACTGATGCATAAGGTGCGTTACATCGAATGCTGCTTGTCCTGCAGCAAAGGCCCAGGTAGCATGGTGGCTTGGTGGGTATTGGGTGCAATGACAGCCTAATCAGTGGGCGGTTATCTGCTGTACCTAGATTAAAGAAAAGACTGCACACCCCTAACAGGCCTGCTGTGACAGTCTTGGCTGTGCCCGTCCCCCCAATATTTCCATAATTTTAAGGAGGGACCAGTCGGCCCCCCTTTTCCTAGGCCTGGGACGAGAGACCCGTTTGTCTCCCCCTATCGGCGGGCATGACCCCTAATACCTAAGGGCAAGTGTGCTGTCTGGTCAAAGGTGTTCTTGTAGAGGTCTAGTTAGTATTAGCCAAATGCGGCGATCTAGTTTTGCAGGTGTTTCCAGAGCTGTAAGTATGTTTCTGCTCATTTGCGTTTAAGACTAGTGGTCTTTTAATCTTATTGTTGTTGGAACTGTACAAAAATAAAATAAAAAACAACAAAAAAACCTCTGGGTTCTGGGTGACTTTTTTCAGCCATTATACTTGCACATTTTCAGGTTGACATTCAGCAGTTGAGTTAGGGCTCTCCAGCAGACTGGTGTTTTGGAGTGGGAGTGAGAGGGGAGTGCTCAGTAGGTTGTTTACAGTGAGTGTAGTAGGGCAGGGGAGCGAGAGAACTGAAAGGCGTGTGCTTGTGTGGTTTAAATCGGTGTGCAAGACATGCTTCCTGTGTACCCTCGCGCAAATATCCACTCTGTGCTTGCCTCTACTCCTGTTTTGATCCCACTTTGGAGGCTTGGATTGATCTTCTCTAATGTGACCTGCTGGAAATATTGCAGAATTGTTTTTATGTCTTTCTAGAAACATGCCCTTTGAATTTTTCTGTATGGTAGCCATGCCATTAGGTTTTCCGTAGGCCTGATTATTGGCACAGATGCTCCAATTTTATGTGATTATGATTTAAGGCTTACCATTATTTCAGTTTGATTTAAATTGGACTTTGATGGGAAATAAATGCCACACAGCAACCAACTAAACTGATGTATCAATGTGGTGGCACTGAACACTTAACCACTGATGAAAATGTTAGGGGCTGGCATATGCAATATATTGTATTTGAGGAACACCTGGATGTGGTGGCTTTAACAGTAAACAGAATGGATGTAATAGCATGTATCCCAGGTAATCAAGGTAGTGACATCTAATAAGGAGCATTGAAATTAATTGGATTACCTTAAAAACTCTCTAAAATGAATAAACAAAAAACTGAATTCCAAAAGCAACATTAACCAAAAACAGTATTTTCTCTCACATGTGGTAAAGCCTTTGCAGCTTGGAATTTTGGACCTGTGCATTTAGAGAGAGAGGCAGACTGTGTGTGTGTGTGTGGCACTACTTTCCCTAAGTCTTGTGTGTTTTCTATAACACTGTTTACACTGTATGTAGGTTAGCTTGCACACACCCTTTGGCAGCATGTTGTCAGATAGCTCCACTCCTAAATTCATTGCTCAATGTCTTGTGTTTTGTTTAGCAATCTTCTGGATTTGGTTTCCATGTTTGGTCAGAGAGTGTTTCTTGATTTCTTTCCTGATCTCTCTCTCTCTCTCTCTCTCTCTCTCTCTCTCTCTCTCTCTCTCTCTCTCTCTCTCTCTCTCTCTCTCTCTCTCTCTCTCTCTCTCTCTCTCTCTCTCTCTCTCTCTCTCTCTCTCTCTCTCTCTCTCTCTCTCTCTCTCTCTCTCTTTCTCTCTTTCTGCCAGCGCCTGCTCAGCCTAGCTTGTAATCTATAGGCCATAAGTCTTTCCTGCTGGATGAGAGGGTATTCATTACGGCCTGAGAGATTCTTGTCCCTCGCATACGAGAAGCTGTCATGTGACCTCTGGCAGGCCCTGCACTGCCATATGTAGTCACCCCCTCTTCTAGTGGTGCGGAGAGAGGGAGACACGAGGGCGGGAGGAGGACTTGAGAGAGGGAGGGAGGAAAAACTGCCCTCTCAGCATGTCTCCTCCATGTGACCCATCGTGCTTGGCTTGAGTCTCAAATATGTTCTCTCCCTTTTGTTTATTTTCTGGTTTGGAAAGGCTGATTGGGTGGTACAAGTGCTGCAAGAGACTGTGCTGTAGTTGCTGAATG
The DNA here is from genome assembly GCA_027475355.1 of Coilia nasus. Lineage (NCBI taxonomy): Eukaryota > Metazoa > Chordata > Actinopteri > Clupeiformes > Engraulidae > Coilia > Coilia nasus. The sequence continues at coordinate 8,021,569 of CM050221.1, forward strand.
GATCTTGCTGGCGAGTGGATTGGAGTGAACATGCAGCGTCTCTGTGCTGCTGAAGTGTCCTGCAGTGACGGCTGTTTATTGGACACACACCTCATTCATGTTGGAGTGCATGGCACTGTGTATGGCCACCCCCATAAAACATGCCTCTTGTCTTGCCAACTGCCACTGAAATGTATGTAGATGTGCAAACAGCATGCTATGACTGAATGCATTTGTCCCCACAGTTAATTGAATACCCCATGCAAACATGTTAGCCGTGGTCATAAATAGCCCCATGTAGAAGTACCTTATGCTGGTCAGGGCCTCAAACCACAGCAAGCCTCGTTAGTGACAAAATGTTAAGCAATAACCATCATCAGATGGACACCACTGCATGCAACAGTACATTGTACACTGTAATCAGTAATGTCTATTGCTTTATTCTTGAGCTGACTTGATAAACAAGGTTGTAAATATGGGTGGGATAGTCAGAGGTTAAGGACTTAGAAAGCAGAAATGTACAGTCGGTCAGTCATGTTTGAGACTAGTCTGCTGACCATTCACTCCATTGTTCTTTCATTCCTCTTTGTGAGGGCATGTTGAGTAGTAATGCACATGAAAGGAAAGTGGCAGAAGACTTTATAATGATGAGAGGAAATCCCCTGTTGCCTAGGTAACTGAGGGCACCATGCTATATGGCTGATTGTCCACATTATGTATTAGTTATTTTGTATTTTTTCGAGAATCATTGGGAACATATGCCCATGCAGAAATGTTGTGAGCCCATAATTCTCCCCATTTTCACCTTGGTCAGTCTTCAGCCTGTGTAATAATTGAGCAGTGTCTAATTAAAAGAGCCGATGCCTTCACATTTATATAACTTTTTAATAAGCATTTCATTTCTGAATCAAGAAATACTTCAGAATCTTAAAATAGCATTTTCCTGGCCTGTCCATTGCTTTACCCTTTTTATCCTTTTTGTGGGTTATTTGGGTTAAAACCTAACCATCCTAAAATTTAAGTGTATTCCAGATCTTTAACCTGCAACATTGTAAATGTATTTAGAGCACAGTTTTGCAAAGCAAATATACCCATACAAAATAATTTAATATGTAAATAATATGGAATACAATAACTTTGCAAGTAAGCTTCCTGGATATCCCAACTATGCTGCAGAATTGAAAGGATTGTGTGCAAGATGAGCTTTTTGGACCTTCTAGACCTATTAGTTTTAGACAAGCAGCACTTCTTGCAACAAGCTTCTCCTTTTTATGCTGCATTTCAAGCCGAAGGTTTGTTCGTGTGTACATGTGCCTGTGTAGTTTTTACCAGCAATCCACAGCAACCGGCATGACCAGTTAGGGTACTGTGTTTGACACGTCATAACCTGACATTCTACACTAGGTCTGTTTGCCTTTGCTGGTGCATTGTAACAGTGACATGCTCTTGGGCTGGTAGGCGTGAAAGGTTCCTTTTCACAACATGAGCTCAGGGGAGGGACTGAGTTTCTCTTACTGTTTCTAAAGGAAATCTTACAGATTGCTGTGAATCCATGGGTAGTTATTGATGTTCATGAATACATGAATCAAACCTCTGTAATAAGAACCTTTTCAGGTTGCTGTATTTTAATTCATAAATATATGCAGGGACTGCTATACTAAAGAGCTAGCCAGAGTTGAAAATATGGACTTTGTGTTGTGTTGACAGAGTGGATGATGAGTATGATTTTTTCTTGGAAGGTCTTGATGGTGATGGTAGTTTTTGATCTGGGAAACCAGGATGGTCAAAAGGCCTCCAATCCAAGCCATCCAGTATGTGTCATCTACATGAATATGCGCACAAATGTCAGGAGAGACATGATGCCAGTTTTACTTTGTCCATCCTGTACACATAAAAGGAGAGAAATAAGCATTTATTGTCTGTAGAACTTTTCAAGGAGTGGAAGTTTTGCTTTACAATGCATTTGAACTTGGACCTGACTTTGTTTCGTCCTTTCTTTTAGGTGTTTTTTGTGCCTTCGATCAAGAGCGTGTTGAGGAGGATGGCTTTGTTGGGGACGAGGATTTGCTGAACGACATAGAGGTGAATGAAAACTGGACACCACAGGAGAAGGCCCTGCACGAAGCCCGCCTCAAAGCCAAGGCCAAGCGCCGCTTGCGCAAGTCCTCTTCTCGTGACTCCACCCGTGAGACGCTCTCGGGGTCTATCAGCGAAGAGCCGGGAGCTGACCCCCACAGCCCCAAGGGCAAAGGCATCAGTGCCAACGATCGCAAGTCCAGAACAGGCAAAGGCCGGGGGCTGCCTAAGAAAGGTCTGTGTTGGTGCTTCAGATGAGGATGTAGGGCTTATTAGGCCTGCCTTGGAGGAGTTACTGTTGAGCCACAGCACAGTGTAAATAAAGGACACTAGGAAAAGCAACTGAAATCTCTGACAGAACACTATATCCAAAAGTTATAGCCATATACGGTGAAAATCCTATAGGGTAAACATGCACCTTCATAGTAGACTGATTGGTTTTGGAACTGACTGGCTCATAAATGTTATTTAAAGTGTCTGACAACATGGAAAGGATTCCTGCAGAGATGCATGAGTGTCTATTTAACTGTAAAGAAACATTCTACAATTTGACATTGTCTCTGACTCTGAGTCTAGGCACCCCATTTGAAGAGGGTTGTAGAAACTGGCCTTTTCTGCACCTATGAACAAGTTTGGCTTTACCTGCATGCATGCGCACATGATTACAGTGTAAAGCTGTTTTGCAGTTGCTGGTTCTAACTCCATACTAGACCAATGGTGTTTGGTCTTTTCCTGTTTAAAATTTAACTTAAAAAATCCAAACTTATACTTCAATACTCATGTTTCTTGTATTTGGGGAAAATATAATCATGTTGTTTCCTATGATTCCTGTTTATTACTATGATTGAGGATTTATGTAGAAGTAAAGTTCTGTCGTTCTGTTACCAGGTGGTGCAGGAGGAAAGGGGGTTTGGGGAGCCGCAGGCATGGTCTATGAGATGGAGGAGCCAGATGCCAAGGACCCCAACTACGATGAATCCTCACAGGTGAGGATTTCACAAGGCGATTAATTCAGCACAAGCTATCTCATGCTCACTAATGTGGCCCTTTGAAAGCTGTCATTGTGCTATTGTCATGTTGCCTCATAGGATATTGTAATTAAGCGATACTCAGTGTTCAGTTGTGCTATCTGCGAATGAAGCCCAGAATAGTGACTGTTATGGGGGATCAGTGACTTTATGCCATGTACTAAGCTTATGGGATGGGCTGGAAGAGATTGATAATAGGTTTACATGTTGTGAAGCAACATGTTTTTACTTGCAGGTTGAGCACTTAGATAAAATTAATTTGTCAGACTTTGACGACACTGATAAAAATGACTATACAGAAACATGTTTTGTTTTCAGTTTGGAGGTGATGTGAGTTTTGGTGCCCGATTTGAGGGAGCGCTTTGTTGTGGAACGAAATTGACCACTCATCACAACCCCTCTTGTTTTCCCCATTTTGTTGGGTCAGACCCTTTGCTGGTCAGAACACAAACGTGCTGATGCCTGTGCTGTTGGCTGATCGCTCAGTGCAAGCTGACATTGTGCAGCAGGCAGACAAGGGGAGAGGGTCAGTGGCTGTGGTCACCCCTTCTGTGTGTGCTGTTTTGTCCACAGCTGTCCCAGGGGGCCTCTGTGCACTTTCAAGAATGGGCAGCATTCATGCACTGTCACATTAGTGCATTGGGCTGTTTGGCATGTGAGTGGCTGAACCATTTTAGCTGTGCTCAGTTTAATGCATTTATCTCACGACTTTGGAAAGATGTTTTAGATTCATTTCACTGCTGTCTATTTACAGTGCACATCAGCATAGGCCTTTATAGAAAAAAACTCAATGTACCAGTTACACACATGCATACAGTCAGAAATCAGTAGACAGGATTCAATCTGCCTGATCTGAAAGCTGAAATGTACACACATGATTTGTCTTTGAGCTGTTGATGTTCTTTACTTCTCTTCATTCTGCAAGAATAGTGTGTATTATTCATTTAGATATGCATTGAAACCTCAGGTATATGTGTTATTTTGTTGAAGAATGTTCTCATTCCTCATGCATCCAGGTGTGTTTCACTGGGAACATGTACTCTCCCTAACCCTTCCAAAATATATTGCCTCAGAGAGGAAAAAGGAAAACAGGAAAGTGAGTCAGTGGCTTGGAAAGGGCCAAACCCTTTAGAGTGCAGCAGACTCTTCCCCTTCTTTAAAGTGTGCTCCTGGTTTTCAGAGTGGGTCAGAACAATGGACTGAACGGGTTTTTTCTACTTCAGTTTCCTCCACAAAAAATAAAAATGTCACAAACATTAAAATCTCACGCTCCTATTTTCTCCCTGGTATCAGCGCTGTGATAAGTGTTCTCTGCATCAACCTTGGAGGGGCTGTTCAGCTGTGGTTTTCCCACTTTTCTCAGTGCTTATCATTTTGGGAGGTAAAACATTATATCTGTCAGTTGACACAGATGGTTCACCACTGCTGTATGATTAAATGGGGGGCATTAGTTCTCTCAGATGTAGCACTCCAAATCTCCCCAAGACCAGCAAGTTTGAAAGGCTAAAAGGGAACTATGTCTTACAATGAAGGAGCATCCAGGAAGCACATAGTCACCAGAGATTAAATTGTAATAAAGGCTGCACCTTTCTGTGACTGTTCTGGAATAGCATGTGTGTGTCCAGTAGTCATGGAAGTTCAATCTGTGTGTGTTCTTGTGGTCCAATAGGGAGACACGATATATGCCACTGTGGTGCCAGAGCTGGATGAGCAAGAGCTGGAGAAGATGGTCAACCCCATTGTGCAGGAGTACTTTGAGCATGGAGACACCAAAGAAGTGCAGGTGAGTGGCAGCAGCGTCTGTGCCTCATCCTCTAGAGAAGTCCCAGTAGGTCTCATCTAGACATGCACATTTACATCCATGAGAAATTCCTTCAACTTCTGCAGCTCTGTCATTCCACATTACACAGGTCTCAAGAGTTAATGTTCTTGTATGTAGGTGTGTGTCTCATTTGACTGTTTACACATATATCCCCCACGTCTCTCTCTGTCTCTAGATGTTACTGAAGGAGCTGAATCTAGGACCACACAAGTATGAATTCTCATCGATGGCTGTGTCTTTGTCTCTGGAGGGCAAAGCTAGCCACCGGGAGCTCACCTCTCGTCTGCTGTCGGACCTCTGTGGCAAGATGCTCTCTGACAGTGACATGGCACGTGCTTTTGACAAAATGCTCAAAGAGCTGCCAGACCTTATCCTAGATACACCGGAAGCCCCTCAGGTAGGACCTCAGACAGCAGAAGATGGGCGGCTCAAGACGTATTATTATTGTTACTACTGTTGTATAGTTACTCTTGCTTGACTGTTTCTCTGCAATTAAATGCCAACTGGTTTCACTGGTGTGTCTGCAGATGCTGGGCCAGTTTATAGCCAGAGCCATTGCGGACCATGTGCTACCCATGAGTTTTCTGAACCACTACAAAGGCAAAGTGGACTGTGACTATGCCAGGTTGGTACACGGAGACACCATCTAACTGGGGGCAGTGTCGTGTTCCATGTCAATGATCTTTGGCTGAGTGGACCACTGCCAGGTCACCCGCAGACCACAGCTGTACTTTGAGCTTAAAGAGACGCCTCCGGAAAACGACAGTCTTGTGGCAGGAGGGATCCTTATGGTGCATGCTCATTGAGCCTTGATTCAGATGCTCTTTTGTAATGACATTTAAGGAAATGTCTTTGAATTGGAAATATTTGTCAAGTGTAATAACACAGCAAGGCCACAGAAGTTTTAAATGGATGATAGTATATGCTGATTACCATTGTTACATTACATTACACTTAGCAGACACTTTTATCCAAAGTGACTTACAAAAGGAGGACACAAGAAGCTAACATTAACTTTGTGTGTGTTTGTGTTTGTTCCTCAGAGCTGCTTTGGACAGAGCATCTGTCCTCCTCTCCATGAAGAGGGAAATAGTGCGGCTAGATAATGTGTGGGGAGTGGGTGGGGGCCAGAGACCTGTCAGACATCTTGTCAAAGAGGTAAGAGACAAAGCCAGGGGAACAGGGACAACTAGCTGTGGGTGCAGGGGATATAAAGATTCATCCTTCATGTCATGGGCCATATGAGATTGTAACTATAACATAGAATTTTCATATAATTAGGACATTTTCTTGCAGATTGAGTCATGTACTTTTTTGCTAATTTTTGTTCTTAGTGGAAACTAAACACACATTGTGTGGTGTGCTTGCATATGTTTTCCAAAATTCTATGGTGCTAGTGTTAGTCACTAGGTAATTCCGCTAGGTAATTCCATTGCTCAGCAAAAAAAAAAAAACCTTCTAGAAAAAAAGTTCCAAGCACAATCATACAACCCTACACACTAATAAAACTTAGTCTAGCAAAATTTTTAACTGATTTCATAGGGCCCTGCATAGTGTGGTTCATGTTAACGCATTACCTTGGCAAAATAAATTCCTCTGTTGGCTGTAAGTGAAAAGCATAGATGGTGCAGAAGTACAGCATTTGGCTTCAGTGACTCTGCTGTTATGTAATGTAAACAGGAGTGTGATGCATTATGAGAAAGTAGCCACAGGCAAATTTGTGTTAAATGTTCACGTCAGCAGAATTGCCCATCCTTCTGAGGGCCCGTCCACACGACAACGTTTTCGGGTGAAAACGGTAAAGTTTGTTTGCGTTTTGGCCTTCCATCCACACGGCGCCGGCGTTTTGGGTGACCGAAAACGATGACTTTTGAGAACGGGTTCCAAAGTGAGAAAGTCTGACAACGCCGCCGTTTCGTTTTCGTGTAGACAGGCAAAACGCAACCTTTTGAAAACGATGACGTTGTCGCCCATTCACCTTGCGCTGCACATATAACAACAACTTCAAACTTTTCCAAACTGGTTGCTGTCGAATAAATTGTGATTTGATTAGCTTGTACTGTAGGCTGGCTGTTGTGCAATCGTTTCTATCCTTTGCCATTAAACTGTCTGTATGGCTAGTAGGCTATAACAAATACTTCTTGTAGGCTTTCATTATTCTTAATTAATTAAAGAGCAACTGTCGCTGCTTTCAGCTCCCCTCAGTAACAACACGCATTGCTAAAATCAACATATGGGATGTTTTAAGCGAATAATTGCGCAGTTGTCTCAAGTTTATTTGCAGCTCCTTCTATTTTTTCATGTTCTGCTCCGTATCGCTTAAATGGGTCAATTTAACGACGTGACATCTCACAACAGCGTCAAACTTTTACAAACAGGTTGTTGTGGGATACTTTGGGGTAAAAATCGTCTGCAGTGTAGGCTATGTGTAATGCAACTGTTTCTACCTTCTGACATTGAACTACAGGATGTTTTTGAATACATCGCTAGTTCAGCCCAACAAACGCTTTTCACGTTATTCTTTTTAAATAGGGCAACTGTCGCTGCGTCCGACCCATCTAAACTAGAACCCACATTGCTAAAATCAACATACATTACATGTTTAAAGTGAATCATTGGCTTCTGATCATGCCCCTCAAGCTGGGACAGCGCAGCTTCTGCAATGAAAACGCAATGAAAACGTTCCCGTGTGGACGTAAATATTTACTGCTCCGATGTCGTGTGGACGCGACTTTTTTTTTAACCCGGCAAGAAAAAAATCCAGGAACGTTGTCGTGTGGACGGGGCCTGAGTGAGGTTCTATATAGTGGTAAACAAAGGGCTGTCCTAGGTTCATCCACCCTCAAAGGACTGAACAAACACAGCTTTCAGACAGAACCCAACCTGACCATCCCACAAAAACAAACAAGCACTCTGTAGCCCTGGCATCCCTCTGCAGACACCACTAGCTGGCCCGCTTGGCTCGGTCTGTTGGTGAAGCTAGCTATTGACTTCAGATGCATTAACCACCCCTGTCACCACACTTCCCAAGTGCCTCCCTGCTATTAACTGGTACAAGAGCAGGCTTGCACCACTATGTAGCATGCCAGACCAAGAAGCAATTTACAGGGTGAGGCATCCCCAAGGTTCCTATTGCTTTACTGTGGATGAAATTAATACAAAATGATGTGTGCCTCAGCTGTTGGGATTCCTCTCCAGCTCAATACAGTCTGTAAAACAAACCTTATATCCAGATAGAGTCTAGTCATCTGTTCCTGTCCTAATCTGAGAGTTGGGCTGCCTCTGAACCATCTTATCCACCTGCCTAAACTTCCCAGTCATTCACCCCCACTGCCTTGCTGCTCCTGCACTTTTGATTAGATGTTAAACCACATTTCATTGCCTGTATTTATACATGTGTAAAGACAATAAAGTTGAATCTAGTCTAATTGAATCTAATCTTGATGTTCCCATGCAAGACTGGAAATACTGTGTACTTCCAGCCTTGCAGCTATATTATCAAGAACATAAGTATATTGCCCTGACTGTGTTCTTCACAGAATGACAGCTTCCTTGATTAATAAAGGGTAAGTGGCGGTGTAGGTGTGTGACAAAGATGGGCTGAGGGAATGAATTTAAGACGAGGGAGGCTACACTGCTCAGACACATTCCTCAGGGGATTGTTTGTGTCTGGACTTGTGACCAGAGCCTATGAAGAGATCAGCTCTGCCTTTGAGGTGCTCGATGGCCATGTGAGCTTTGATACAGAGAGTGTCCTGCTCAAAAGCAGAACCATGTGACTTCCAGCAGTGGATGTGCAGTACAGGTGACTGCTGTTGCACCAGCATAAGTAATTCCCCATTTAGTAGCTACCTATACAAACACAAGACAGAGTTTACTAGAGTGTAATAATTTAAATGGACAAGGTGAGGTCCTTCGTGGTTTCAGGTGTAGTGATCATATCAGTCCAATGACTCCTTCGCAGTTTATTGTTTTCCTCTAGGCAGGACTTATTCCTGTATGCTATTGCATGCCATAGAGGACATCTGGAGAGCTGGAGCCCATTATCTGCTCATGGCCATGGTAGATAAGATTGTCTAGAATGTTAAAAACAAACATTGTAGAAGAGTGGGCAGTGCTGATGCAGAGCATTTTGTGTGTTCCAGATGAACCTGTTGCTGCAAGAGTACCTGGTGTCTGGGGACTTATCTGAGGCAGAGCGCTGCTTAAGGGACCTGGAGGTCCCCCACTTTCACCATGAACTGGTGTATGAGGTAAAAAAACATTATCAGCACTGTGGTAAAATACAACCTTATTTTATCAGGACAGCCAGTTAGACCAGATATACAGTCATTGGTTCGACCTTTGAACAAATTAAACTGTCTTTATGCTGCTTGAGTGTTAAGTCCAACAACTGATTGCTGAACACTGTCCCTATGTGGCAAATAAAAGTATTGTACAGTGGTAGAAAGTACGGCCAATAGCTGTCATCCATCTGATAACGTGGGCTTTACAGGTTGTGGTCATAGTGCTGGAGTCTAAAGGCACTAAGGCTGCTCAGATGATGGTGAAACTTCTACAGACCTTTTGGAAAATGGGCTTGATCACACTGGACCAGATGAATCGGGTTGGTATATAGCACAGTGATTTTTATCACCAGAGGATGTTGGAGTAGTTACACACAATTACTGAAACTGCACATTGTACTACGCTGACCATAACCATGAAAGCCCTTGTAGCTGGATTTTTGCCTGCTTACATGTTCGACAGACATAGCAAGTTGTTGGTCTCCCACCACAGGGCTTCCAGAGAGTGTATGATGAGATCCTAGAGCTTAGTGTGGACGTGCCTCATGCCAATGCTATTTTGGAGGCATTTGTGGAGCTCTGCTTTAAGGAGTCAGTCATAACAAAGCACTTAAGAGATGCCTGCCCATCAAGGTGGGTGCCACACTCACCCATGTTCTTTGTCTGAATTATTGTTGCAATGAATGTTTTCCTTCATGTAAATGTTGTATGCTAAAATGTAGACTTAGAAATGTCTGATATAATAGATATAATAATCACCTATAAAACATTGCTGCAATTGGCAAAGAAAATAACTGGGCTAATATTAAAATGTTGCACTTTGGTATGTTTGTGTTGTAAACACTGTCCAGTGACGGATGTGAATGCGCTCAGGTGTTAATCCAAATATGATGTGACTGTTTTCTTCCACTAGGGGGCGTAAACGCTTTGTGAGTGAGGGCGACGGTGGCCTTGTCAAAAGCTAAATGGGGCAACAGACAGCTCTAGCATTCCCACCCCCCTTCACCCACTCCCCAGGTTCCATGCTGGACAGGCCAGGGGTGTCAGGAGACTTAACTCCCCTGCCCTGCTCGGCTCTGACCTTCCGTCATCAGCAGCACCACCTCCATCCACACATCCACCACCAGTACCATCAGCATTTGGAGATAGACCTACTCAAGGAGAGCCCGTGGTCTGGGAATATACTTGATTTAATTTTGGTTATTACTCAATTTTGGGGAGGTTTTTGTGGGTCCTGTTGGTCTTTGTTTCTCATTGTTCTTGTGTGGGGAATGGGCTTGTGGCCCCTACTTGTCTGTCTTGTGTGGGTTGTGTGAGGTACAGGCATCAAGTGGTTGAAGATGGGGCAGGAGTGACAAGGAAAGGGGCGAGGGATGACTGGTGGAGGGGTTTGAAGGGTCAAGGGTGTTTTTCTCTGGCATATGTTTGCTTTGCTACAATGTCATCTTTGTTTTGTTTTTGGCTTGCTAAAAAGCACTTAACCATATTTTTGATGAAAAAAACAAACAAAAAAAAAACAAGAATACATGGACGAATATGCGCTTGGACATAGGAATGTGCTTTGTTTTTCAGAACCCAGTCAAGGCCATGGTGTCTCTGTCTTCACCTTTTGGGTGATGTTTTCACTTCTGTAGGGATCAGTTTTTCCTCTTTATTTACTGCTGTCAATACAAGGCCTTGGCCTAGTTCAAATCAAGATCTCAAACTGTGAAATAGTTTTTTTTTTATTATCCTTGATCACCTGTCAGATCCATCCAAATTCAACCTGATAAACTCCATTCATTTTGCCTAAAGCCCTTAAAGTTCTCATTTTTAATGGAAGATGGCTTATTAGCTGTTTTTTCTCCTCTGAGAACATTGTGTACAAAGACAGGGTAAGTAAAGGTACCATCCTTATGTACAATGCCAATTCTTTTTCATCAGGTATTATGCCAATTTTAGGTACGGACATGATGGTGGATGGAAAATAACACAATATGAAGAGAACCTGTCCAGTGTTAAGGCAGAAAAACATCCTTGCCCCAGAAAAAAACGCTAACTGTGACAACTGCTTCTAGAGGCTCATCAGTGCATAATTCCTTGATGCAAAGAGGCTGAAGCTTGTGGGCTGCAAGTGGCTAGCAATGTGCACCAGCTGCCATGCTTGTTTGAAAAATGAAAATGTTTCCCCAAGTGTATACCTCCTGCAGCAATAAACAGCCTGTAGTAAGCTTTTTGGATTGGTCCCTGCACGGTTTGGAAAAGCAAAGTTGGGTAGGCAATGCACATACTCAAAAGGCTGTCACCACCACTAAAACATACTACACTCCACAACCAGACCCCATGGTTAGGACTTTTCTTTCTGAGAATATTCGTCTTCAATGAGTGTTTAAATCATGTTGAAATAGGGCAAATTGTTCAATCAGTTTCTGGTTGTGTGTGTTCATGACGGAGAATACACTTGGGACACCTTGCATACCTGGACTAAAACCATGAGCTTTTATGACACTGGCTGGTTTCGAAGGAGGAATGTGAAACTTTCCCATCTATAAGAAAAATCAGTTGATAGGTAGGGGATTTCAAATCAATCTAACGCCTTCTGAATAATAAATGTGTAATGGATAATTTGCTGTATGATTTATGGTGTCAGACTATTTCAACATAAGATGTCATCTCAAATCCTAACCAAAAAGTGTTACCTGTTTTGTACATAAGCCCCATCTTTGTATTTGTCTTTTTTTCTTTTCTTTTTTTTTGAAGCAGAAGCATTATTTTTGAACAGCTCTTACTGTTACAGAATCCCAGCATTACCAATGCAGTTCATTTTGACACTGTAATTATTTCAATAAAAGTTCACTGCTCTTGATTATTTATGTTTCTGTCGTCCATGTTTCATTATTGATACGTTTAGCTGAACATAAAACAATGGCATGACGTTTTGTTGACCCTTAAAAACATATTTAAAAACTTAAATCTTGATGGCTGTTTTGTCGTGTTCCTACAGTCGTGTGTTGCTTGAGCTTACGTCTCAACAGCAGCACATCAGCGCCTACCATCGCTTGCTAGTAGTTATTGCAGCCTCTATGAAGCATCAAAATAAATTGAAATATCGTCTATATACAATTTCACATTTGTATTATCTCTTTTAATGACCAGTTATCAGTTCAGGGTGTAGTAAAACATAGCTAAAGAGGGAGACATTTGTGAAGCATGAAAAATACATGTTTTATGACGTTGGCAATGAGGACACGTTATGCCAGGCACAACTTGGCGACTTCGCGGGAGTAAACATGTTCTAGCGAAAAGCAAATCATGCGCCTTCTCACAACGTTGGTGTCTTCATGTTTCATTATCAAATTACATATGATTCTTGTTTCCTGATACATGAAGTGCATCACGTTTGTTCGTCTCTGGCGTTTGCGTCTAGTAATGCACTACTTTTTAAAAGTAATGATTGACCTTCGGGAATCAGTACGTGCCACCGTTGCATACAACTTTTCTACAGCTCTAACAAATTTGCAGCTCAGACAACAGGACCGTGAGATTTTACGTCATTACGCAAGCTAGTGAGGACCAATGGCGACTTCAGATGATGCAGTAGATGACACAGATGGTGCTTTGACCAGGAAGTAACAGGACTAATATGTGTCGCTGAGAACTGGGGAAAATCTTAAGGTATTTCATAAAGATGCTTATTTATGTAAATATCGGATTGATGTCTTTTGATGGTCGTAATTACGCAGTTAGACTGAATGGCGATTGAGCCAATTACTTGGTTTAACTGTGAGCCACCTGAAGTCATTCACACGGTAGTTAGCTACCGGGCTAACAATAATGCCATGCTTTCATCGCTGTAAGTACACGTATGTTGATGGAAAGACCATTTTCAATCATGGAAGTACTTCACACGGCGCTCATAGTGCTGATTTGAACTGACTGACATTTAACATTGCATGTCTGGAATCGGCATGTCAGAATTTCGTAGTGTACATCTATATGCAAAACTGAGAATTTTCTAAATTGCATGTTATTGACAAAGTCCTCTACATATGACAAACGGTCATATTTCATCAGTAAACAGTAAGTGTCATTTGTTTCCATATGATGCAGCCATGTCTTGCACAAAAACGTGCAAGAACTGTTGGACGTTTTCGGTTGGATTTTCATTCAATGTCAACAGAGACAGTACTTTTTTAAAGATCCAGTCATGGCAAATGATATGTGTCTGTCTGTAACTGTGGCCTTTAGGTTAGGATGGGTCGGCAGAGAAAAAGGATTGTGACAAATGATGGAGTCTCCCACCCACGTACGGAAGACAAACCACCACTCCTTCATCGGAAGGAAAAGAAGAAGAAAACTGACCTCGGGAAAATATTTATCAACATTTCCATCGGTCTTTGCATCTTCAGCCTCATCTGGTTCTTTTATGCGCTCTATATGCGCTCTTACCTGGCCAAAAGGGTGGTGACCTTACACCCGTCCCCACGCGTGCTTGATATGAACAGCAGCAGTGCAGAGGTGTCCCCCCAGAGGTTCTGGGGTTCCTATCGGCCTCAGGTGTACTTCGGTATGAAGACCAGGAGTCCCCTTTCACCGGTTACCGGTATGAATATATATGTATGATGACTATCCCCCTTCATATCATAAATTGTGAATGGTCAGGATTGTTCAATAGATTCCAATAACATATTTGTGTTGTGTGCATACTCCATTATTGTCAATTAACTCTAACTTTGCCATCTACAAATATGCTACAGATCTTAGTCGTTTTGTTTCTGTGCCCTTCCTCGACCCAACCCCCACCCCCCAACACTACCTCAGGACTGATGTGGTTGCGCCAGTTCTCTGATGTGGATGTGAACCTCAGGCACACCTGTGAGCAGGGTGACCGGTTACAGGGGTATGGGTGGCTCATGCACGATGGTGTGAGCTTTGGTGTGCAGGAGATCAGGGACGGCGACTTCACCCTCACCACTGAGTTTGTGAAACGCATGGGCGGAGAGCATGGCGGAGACTGGACTTGGAGGATAACTGCAAAGCAGCATGTGAGTGGGATACGTGACTGACAGCTCACAGGAATACTGGCATTTGCTCTCACTTCAATACACTTGTTAACTACTGTCTTATCATGACTATTACAAAGACAAATTGAATTTGCTGAATGAGTCTAGATAGACTGAGGGTTTGTAATACAATTATGAGGATAATGAACTCATAAAACATAAAAGTCTGTTATCCTTGAACCTTTTTAGTTTTTCATGGCCTTGTTACCATGCATCAGCTTATATGATGACACAAGAGGTCTGTTGAGTTCAGGTTAGATGTTAAATGTCATATTTGTTTAAAGGTGTACTTCCATCGTGTTTTCATTAATTTTGCGGTGTTCTCTAGTATTAATAATTGCCCTGTGCGCTGGTTTTGATGAAAAAAAATGTTCTAGTGCTTCTGTTTCAGGCTGTTTTAATTTGGTGGAGGGGGTGGGGCCGGGAGAACGACACGATTTCACCAGAGGAGTGACACGCTCCCTGCAGCTTCCTTTGCCCCACAGTCAACTTGATAGCAGAGTAAGGTAAAGGGAAAAGTCAACTTGACAGCGCTAAAACTGCACACAGAATGTCTTCGGAGATACAGCCTTATGTGTTTGATCCTGACTCCGAAGAGAAAGGAGAGATGGTACAAGCACAGTTGCTTCCTGACCGTTTGTCAATGAACGTTTCAGAATGGTAATATTTGCATGACAAAACAGTGCAAGTGCCCGGCTAAATGCAGTTCAGTCATTCAACTAGCCTGCTAATCTTATGTGAGTCAGTCACAGGCTAACATCATTTAAAGCCCATTCGGTCAGTTTCTCTTATATGCATTTGCACACGTCTACGTCACGCTGCAGGCCCTTTTCGCATTGGGTCGTTTTTCCTGCCTATTGTCTTCTTTTGACTGATATAGAAAATGGGGGTAGAAAAACATTTTGATATGCAGCATGCATATGCAACTCGGGGTGACCTATCATATTTCAAAAGAGCAAGTACTAAACGGTTTCTCGTGGAAGTACACCTTTAATGTTAGTGTAAACGGGGTTTTGTTCTTCAGCTGTTACTCACTGATAAAATTCTGAGAGTCTCAGTCATGTGACAACAGAATGACGTTCCTTTAACTGACCCACCATGTCACCACACTTGACAAAGACTTTGTCTGTCTTTGGTTGTTTCATTGCCTCGTTGTCTCTACTCTATATACTACTACAGAGCTCTGCTGCCCATGCACCTGTCATCTCCCTCATGTTCTATGTTGCCATGGACACACAAGGGTCACTGCAAGCCCATGTGGAGGAGCGAAACCGCCTGAGCACGATCACAGGCTCCTCAGAGGAACTAGGCAACTTCAAGGTCACCTTTCGAAAACCCACAGGTGGAGATGCTGCCACTGCCAAATATGCCAGGTAGTTTCTCCCGCCTGGCACCTTTAGGTCTATGTATAAATCATAAAAATGGCAATTTTGTGTAACAACACAAAAGCTATATGTCCATTGATCTTACAGGCACATCTCAATGAATATCGTGGAAAGGTTTATTTACTTAGGGGAAGCGTGAAAATACAAACCAGGCAGAGGGCTTGCAATCAAGGGCATAAACATACTTTTTTAGAAGGTTGACATTTCTGTATTTAAAATCCTTTGTTATTGGTCTGATATAACATTAACATTTTCTGAAGATATTTTCATTAGCTGTAAACTGCAAAATTAAAACAAACAACAGCTTGAAATTTTTCTCTTTGTGTTTAAAGAATCGATATAATATAACTTTCTCTTTTTTTAATTGAATTAATGAAATGTATTAACTTTTGTACAATATTCTAATTCATTGAGATGTGCCTGTAAGTCTAGTGTGTGGGAAAGGCAGCAATTGTAGGTCATTTGATCTTGAAGAGCATGCAGTGGTTGAAGGTGGATGTATGGATGCCTGCCCATGTAAAACTCTTAGGAAGAGGGTGCACATTTTAGATGGAATCTTGTATGTAGCCAAAAGCCAGTGTGTATATGCTATTGCACATAAATTAATGTCATAATTTATATCTGAATTCACAACATCATATTACTCAATGTTTGCATAAAATGAAAAACATTTTTTTCTAAGACACATTTTATCTTTACAGTTTAAAGACCTGTATTAACCAGAATATAATCTCTTCCCAACAGCTACAACTACTTGCAGACAGTCTCTCCTGGCCTGGAAAAACTCACTGACATTGTGAAAAACAGTCTCAACCGAAGGTTTGTCTTCAGTCCCCCATCAGGTGAGAGGCGTCCCTACATTGCTGTGGACACTTACAAGCCTCCCCATCACCACCATCAACAGAAACCAGCAGACACAAGGAAGGAGAGCGACTTCGTTGTTCACCAGGTTACGGTCCAGACGCCCTTCCAGATCGAGGTTCTTTTTGAATCAGGTAGTTTCCATGATCGGCCAGACCAGCTGGCAGGTTCGGTTCTGACCGAGGCGCTGGAGAAGAGAAAGGAAGAGTTTGATCAGAAGTTTGAGAACACCTTTGGTCTCCAGGCTAAGGGTTTCACTCAGTCCCAGGTCAAGTTCAGCAAGACCGCCCTCAGCAACATGGTCGGTGGTATGGGCTACTTCTATGGCCAGTCAATTGTGCAGTCAGTTTATAATGAGTATCCCTTGCTGTATCCAGAGGGGCCACTCTTCACTGCTGTGCCCTCTCGCTCTTTTTTTCCTCGTGGTTTCCTGTGGGATGAAGGCTTCCACCAACTGCTCCTGAGCAAGTGGGACCCTCAGGTGACTCGAGAGGCTGTGGCTTACTGGCTGGACCTTATCAATGTTGAGGGCTGGATTCCACGGGAGCAGATCCTAGGTGATGAAGCGCGAAGCAAAGTTCCTGCAGAGTTTGTGGTGCAACGCAATGAGAACGCCAACCCCCCTACCCTCTTTCTGGCCCTGCAGGAACTTGTGGAGCAGCTGGCAGCTCAGCCTAATGCCCCCTCCACCCAGGAAACATTGCGCTTCCTCCGCCGGCTTTACCCACGTCTCCAGACCTGGTTTGAATGGTACAACACCACACAGGTTGGACCTAAGCCTAACTCCTACCGCTGGAGGGGCAGAGACAAAGACACCAACCTCTTCCTCAACCCCAAAACATTGACCTCAGGCCTGGACGACTACCCACGGGCATCTCACCCATCTGCAGATGAGCGGCATGTGGACCTGCATTGCTGGATGGCGTTAGTATCAGGTATCATGGCCAAAGTGGCGCAGCTGCTGGGAGAACCACACCAGGAGTACGAGCACACGCACCAGACACTTAGCGACAATCATCTACTTGCTGAGCTGCACTGGTCTGACCAGCTGCATACTTTTTGTGACTATGGCAACCACACTCAGGCGGTGGAACTGCAGCAGGAGAAGGTGTATGTGCCTCCTGGGCAGCCACGACACCAGTTTCCTGTTGCTCGCCTGGTGCGTTCTGTGCGTCGTGCACCGAAGTTGCAGTTTGTCAATGCGCTGGGCTATGTCAGCCTTTTCCCCTTCTTGCTGCACATCCTGAGACCCGACTCTGCCAAGCTGGAACACATCCTGAGAGACATGAGGGACCCTGACCGCCTGTGGACTCCGTATGGCTTGCGTTCTCTCTCCCGGACCGACCCACTCTACATGAAGCGGAACACAGAGCATGACGCCCCCTACTGGCGCGGTGCAATATGGATTAACATAAACTACCTGGCAGTCAGGGCCCTGCACCACTACGGCAATTTGGAAGGACCGTATCAAGGACAGGCAGCTACCCTCTACCAAGAGCTCAGGACTAACATTGTCAGTAATGTTTACAGACAGTATATGGAAACAGGTTATATATGGGAGCAGTACAATGACAGCACAGGCCGTGGACAGGGCAGCCACCCTTTCACTGGCTGGTCAGCACTGACTCTTCTCATGATGGCTGAACAGTACTGACATTTATTCTGCTTCTCTTACCAGCAGGTTTGATTAAGGTGCCATCAATCCTGTTTCATCAGATATCTCAGCTGATGTTCATTTCTATAATTGGTGTTTTTGTTTTGATGGTGTTAAATGAAATGTTTTATTTTTTTATTTTATATTTGTCTTAATGATGAGTAATGTCTGTTCAGTTCACTTCTAAATTATTATTTTTTTTCCAAGTGCCCTCAGTTATGTGTAGTCTAATATTATTCAGAGGATTCAGTCTCACAAGGGGAACTCAGCTTAGATGTTTACATCAGCTGGCCAAATGCATTTTATACACAATTTTCAAACAATCAAGACGATTGACCACAATTAAATAATGTTTTACTCATTACTAACGGTAAGTTTGAATCCTCAGGGTAAGAATACAATGGGCTGCATTGTTTTTTTTTATTTCCCACAGTTTATATGAGCCATTTAATAATGATGATGATGGTGGTGATGATGATGATGATGATGATGATGATGATGATGATGATGATGATGATGATGATAATAATAGTAATAATAATAATTACAACATCAAATCTCAGTACATTTTTGATCCTGCTGTGAAAAAAAGACAGATTAATAAAAAAAGTCTCCAAAGCTCTGCATGTGAATGTTTGTCACTCTCAGTATGAGAACAGGAGAATAAAGGCTTTTGATTCTGAAAATGTTTTTAAAAGGTATTTCCAAACAAAAAGGGTAATTCGTTTAAATAAAAATATCTTTTCAAATTCATCTTCACGTATGCCACTAGTAATGCATGTATTGCAGTCATATTTACATACACCTCATATAGCTAAACATTCAGTAATCAATCTGTGCTGATCCTATGAATTTCAAGTAAAAAACAATTATTTCTTCTTTTTTTTTTTTCATTTATCTTATACACAAGAAAAATCTTAAATTTTAGGGACTGTAGCTTGACAAATTCCTATTTCCAATCATTAGCTCTGCTGAATCAACATAACACTATGAAGCACCATATTCAAGAATAGCACTACTGACTGTTAGGACCAAAATACACACTGCGTGTTGTACCCAGGGTCTGTAAAAGCATTCCACCTCAGTACAATGAGTGCTGTCTCTAGCCAATGACACTCCACAGGACATGACTGCAGATTCTGAGCAGTATGTTGCAACAGAGATGTGTTCTGAAGCATTTCACAAGGGTATTCAAGTCTGTACCCTGCTTAATCAGTTTTTTTCTTCAAGACTCATAAAACTTCTTACCCCTGATGGGTTAATTCATCGGTCAAAAGCAGTAACAGTGATGTCTGACCAAACACTGATACTGTAAATTTGGTCTCTGAAAAACTCCAGTCCACATAGGCATTCCTGGCTCTGACATTGGGAAACCTGCATTCTGGCTTGGACTGAGCAATGAACAGTGGCGGTAAATCAGCTAATTGTTTGGAGAGCACTAAAAATGTATTTCCATTGGCCATTTAACTAAAATGTCCAAAACATCTACCCAGAGTGGGGTACTGTCCTTTTGTGCCATGTTAGACTGAGTGGCAAAGAATGAGAATGTCTGTCTGAGCTGAGCTGAACAAAGCTCTTGTCATGTCTCATGTTCCCACAGACGGACAACAGTTTGCGTCAGTGCACCAGGATTGCATTGTTTCCACTTTGCCTCGTTACCATGGAAAGGCATTGTTTTGAGGGAGTCCAACAACTAAAGTGGCAGTGCAGATTGGTAGAAGTGGATGGGTGTTTGTCTCTGTCTCTGTCTCTGTCTCTCTCTCTCTCTTTCTCTTTCCCTCCTTCTTTCCTTTCATTAGCCACATAGACACACAGACAGCTGAACTTTTCTTTACCTTAGGGTAAAACATCAACAGCCCCTCTGGCATCTGCTGACGTTGGACACCGGTGTTAGCAGCTCTGACAGTGTAATGCTGTTTCCTTTCATGTGATCCAGTCTGAATAGATGAGTGGTTCAAGGCAGCACTCTGCGCAGTAAGGTTACAGCTCTATAAATAGGCCTGTGCTCAGGAAGCCGAGCTGCTGCAGCCTTCAGTACAAAGCATTGCATCTATGGAAAGGAGGAAAAAAAGAATTTATACAGGCCTGTTATTAAACCCTGTTCACTCACACCACAGTAATCTTCCCTGCATATGCAGCGTTTCCATGTCACTATTTCTAAAGCAAATAGCTTGGTACAAGAGAGGGCTCCATTAGATGTATTGTCCTGAATATAAAACATGACATGAACTGGTGCTTTCTCCATTATGCCTTCTTTTATTGCTGTTTCACGTGTGCCATAATACTATATCCATCCCTTCAACCTCCAGTGTACAGTGAGGCTTTGTGGTGAGTGGGTTGTGATATCAGGTGGGTGAGAGGAACATGTGGATACCTGCAGTGTCCTAAGCTTTGGGAATGGTGCATGATGCAAACATAAAAACATACAAAAAATGTGATTCTGTATGAAGGACGTATACCCACAAAAGCACTAGGAGAGATCCCAGTGGGCAGACAACAATCAAACTGTACTCTCAGTGTTAATTCTCTGTATGTGCAATACAGATGAGGTTTTAACAGATTTTAACAGTGCAGAAAATGTGCCACATCATTCAGAAGAAGCAGAATTTTTTACTCCATGCACAGATACATGGAGGGGGCAGCTGTGGCCTAATGGTTAGGTAGTTGGTCTTGGGATCAGGGTTGCAGGTTCAATTTCTGTGCAGTAGGGAAAAAATGGGGGTGGGAGAGTGAATAACCAGCACCCTGGCTGAAGCTCTGAAGTTGCTGAAGCATCCTTTGCTCCTGGACTGTCCCAGTACCTAATTCACTGTAAGTTGCTTTGGATAGAAGTGTCAGCTAAATGTAATGTAATGTAATACACACACAAGCACACACCAAAAAAACTCCTTGTCAAAAGCATCCCTTCAGCTCTTGAATCAAACAGCATTAGATTAAGGTTGGTTGATATGCAGGCATTTGGAGATGAGCCCATATGGTGTCATCTGAGCTTTGGTGGTGTTCAGTGAGAGCTCTCAAGCTTCTTTGGTCAGAAATAACACTAAATGGGCTTCATCAACAGCCATCACTACTTAATTTTATTTAAACAGTAATTAATACAACTGTGAAAAGTAATATGTAATGCTATATTGGGTGATTCATAAATGTGAACCTGACATCAAGGTGTAATGGCTACATAATTATGGTAGATGGAGCTATTTTTGCAGTTTCTGTATAGATAAAATGAAAACAGATTGTTAAGACTTTATTTTTGTCTACAAGCCCTTTTAACCAATAATATTTCATGACATACAACAAATATATTTATTCTATAAACCTAGAGTATATCTATACCTAGAGTGTGTTCATTCTATACCTGTGTCTAGAACTTTTTTCTATAGTCACATCAAATAGTTTCATTCAGTCTTTGGATTAGTATTATTATTGTTCTATTGAAGTGTATCTGACATACTTTCCTTGTCTGTAAGTGATTTGTATCAACAAAATCTTACTCACTAACCCTACTCATTTTACAAGGCCTGAAGCCTCTCCTGGCTGACATCATGTTGTGACGTTTTAGATGTGTAGACGTGGACCACATTTTGTGTTCTTAACAAAGCCCTCAGGCCACACTGTCTTTTGTTTGCCGTTATCTGCCTTTTTTCCCCTCCACGAGTGTTCACTGTGATAAACACTCATTACCTCGTCAATGAGCTTGGCCAGTGATGCAAACAGTGTAACCGTGACGGTGGTCGTTCACCCTCTGGTGCCACAGTGATTACGCTCATGCATCCCAGGGGAGTCGCCTGAGAGAGGCGCCCGGCACTCCAATCCATGTCCATCACTAACCTCAGCAAACATCTGTAAAAACACCCTGCTTCTCTCTCTCTCTCTCTCTCTCTCTCTCTCTCTCTCTCTCTCTCTCTCTCTCTCTCTCTCTCTCCATCTCTCTCTCTATATATATATATGCTTTTAAACCTCCCAACAACTCATCATCCTTCTTCTATCATTCTGCTCTTTTACCAATCAACCTTCCTTAGATCTGGGGCCTTTTATTCGTCTCCCTGCAGAGAGGTTGGTGGACCTCTGTGCCGTGGCCTGCCCCCTGCCCCTATGGCCCTGTGCCCTTCTGGCTCTCCAGGACTCCTAGTCCTGCACCCTTCTTTCACTGCCTGTGCCAATGCTGCCCTGTGTATGTGTGTTATGTAAGCACTGGGGCGACTATAAATAGGCTCTGCTGGGATCTTTTGTCTTTACCTGCTCACTCTTAGCCCAACAGTTTTATTTCTGGAGAGCCTGGGGAAACAGTGCCATGCCGAGTGCCCGTTACCATAGTTACTGTTAAGCGCCAAGTGAGGCTCCGCAGTCTTAGACTGTTTCCTCACAGGAAGAGAAAAGCTTATTTCAATAGGGTGGTTTTCTTTTCACCTCTGGCTG
Source organism: Coilia nasus (assembly GCA_027475355.1). Classification (NCBI taxonomy): domain Eukaryota; kingdom Metazoa; phylum Chordata; class Actinopteri; order Clupeiformes; family Engraulidae; genus Coilia; species Coilia nasus. The sequence goes on from CM050221.1 coordinate 8,044,118, forward strand.
TACATGAGGAGGTGATGGGTATGCACAGAGGGATTTTATATGTTACTGTAATTGAATTAGATTCAGGGTGACACCATTAAAACCTGGAGTTTGTACTATAATGTGAAAGGGAACTCATGCAATGAATGAGTATATGTGTTAGCTCAAGGTCTAGCAGTTAGATGGATTAATTAAAAAATGCACTGGCAACTCTGAATACAACTCAAGTGTCAATACTGTCTGCACTGATTTAAATTCATATGAATACTGTGGATTGTGTTTAGTCAGATAAGAGCCTGAAATCCTGCCCTTGAGCTAGCAGTAACATCATGGAATATAAGATAAAAAATAAGATGATGCACATTAACTTTTTCCTCCTTCAAACACTCATATGCACATACACATAATTATGCTCATTTGACTTAGAAACCTAATTTAGTGCTTGGTGCTGGAGGAGGCAACACAGAGTGAAATCATATACTGTGGTGCAATGAGTGCTCCACAGGAGAGGGCAGTTGACAACATGGCCACCCAGCTTCAGTGTCTCTGACTGGTGGTTAGGTAACCAGGTAACTGGAGCTGAACCATCAAGTTAACCCAGTTGAAGCACACTTAAAGACCTGGTGTGGAGGGAAAGGGGGTTGAATACTGGTAGTGTGGGGGTGTTCGACCAATGGGTGTGCAGAGAACCATTTGATTGCTCTGCAGTCACGACCAGGAAGAGAGCAGCAGCTCTAATCCTGAGGATATGCATCCAGGGACAGGGGTGGGCGAGTTGGGTGTATTTTTGGAACACAAGGGAAACCTACTGTTCTCTGACTGGGGACTGGAGCTGTAGCGGGCTTCCCTAACCCCACTCCCACACTTGAAAGAGAGGAGAAAGGGAGAATGATTGTGATAAGGAGAGACCCACAAGCTGCTCCTTCAGAGGCCCCACGCTTCCGCTCCTTCTCTCATGAACACAGGGCATGAGTGCTGGTATGCAACTAATGCGTGGACAAGAAAAGTGATGGAGAGAGAGAGAGAGAGAGAGAAAGAGAGAGAGTGCAAGGGGAAAAAAATCATACTTGGCAGCTGAGATGAGCATCTTGTATTTATAGCGAGTCGTGCTTCCGGCAGAGGTTTCTCTTGATGCTAGCTCTTCCAATCCTTTTTTTGCGGTTTCTTAGAAACTCCATTGTTTTTCCCTGGCACAAAGGAGTTGAGCCTTCATCTGGAGCCTTAAGGGGGATTGTAATGTGGGACATGGTGAAGAAATGTGATCTGGGGGTGCTTGCATTCCTTCCTACCACCATCCTTGCACCACCCTTGCTTTGCTGGTATTCCTCTGTAAACCCTCGAAAATCTTTCTGTGCTCAAACCATACTGTAACCATACAAAACTGTAATTCATTTCTGAGCTTCTAGGTTGAGCTTGGCATATTCCTTTTACAAGCATCAGCATCATTCTACAGCCATTCTAGCAATAGACAGACACTTACATAACCTTGATGTAAATGTGGCTACATCTTCTGTGGTGACAGAATGTTTTTATCACATTGCACAATGTACATTATTACTTTGACTTTCGATTTCACTCTTCATTATTATTAACTTGCATCTTTGTTGAACGGGTTGGGCTATGAGATCCTTATGTTTGTAATTTAGCATTAATCATTGATAGCATAATCCAGATTCTTTTTTCAGTGCAGGAATGCAGAATTTCATTTACTGCAGGGGAAATTTATTAGAAGACATGCAGTTTTTCATCCTAATTAACTAACCCGATTATGGTGGTGGTGAATCCAGGGTAAACCACAACAGTGACATGGAATCATGTTCACAGATGGGACCAGATGGCACACAGAAGTGGCTCGTAGTTCAGTTCAGGCAGTACGATGGGTGCTGTACAACTTCATTTGTACAGTCTTGGATGTGATTCAAATCTAAAAGTCATCAGCTCACTGGTAAAAGCATCAGCACATGGTTGTCTTAAATATTTTGCACCAGGCATCCTTGTAATATTATGAACTTACATGACGGTCCCTTTAATTAAATGATTTTTAATGGCAACATCAGACATGGCTCTATACTTAAATATTTTCAAATGGGTAATGTAGGCTTCACATGCTAAGTGGTTTACATATTATAGTCTGTCGCAGTTTTTGGTAAAGAAAAATAATAACTTTGGTGTCATTAGACAACAATGGTTTTCTCCTGATCTTTGTAAGTGCTAGCATTACATAAATCCATTACCGTTCTCCGTGATATTTCGCAGAGGCAAGGGGTGAAGCTTCACTCAGCAGTTATCATAACATGTCTTGGCGAACTAAATATGACGAGACCTTTTTAATAGACTTAAGCTCACTAAAGGACACTTCTGTAAGATGGAACACTTATGTACCTGGAGTAAGAACACATTAACTCCCGGCAAAATATCTCCCTTTTCCGGAGAATGTCAAACTGGATTATGAACGTAATTGTGTCATTATCCTAAGTGTAAAAGCCACACCAGGCACATTTCAACATTCCCCTATGACATCAATTTAAAGATGCATGGTATTTAGGCTACAGAATTTCCGTTGAAGACTTTTGCTTGATGCTACTTCTGATGGAGAGCACCTTGGGAAAAGAACCATGTATTTGTCAAATTCACCTTAATTTTAAACGCATTTTATTTCATATTCACGTGTCCTAAAGTAAGCAATCAAATGAAGAAATGTGTTTTGTCAACGCTTAACCAAAGGCCCCAGCTATTTTGACAAGCTAATTGTTGAGGTGCTGTCCGTGGTGCTGATTTTGAAAGCGCTCCGAAGGGGGCCGCGTAGTTGGCTTTTCATGTTAAAGTGCAGCCTATCAAAACAGACCCTGTCTGTGCCTGTAACTGTTTGACTGGTATTTCTTCATACTTGCTGCTGATTTCAATGCATTTCCAGTTTACAAATGTGTCCATAGCAGCTGAAAATGAAAGCGACTGTGGTGAAAATGTCAGTGCCTAAACAGGTGAGATCAGCCACTGATCTCACAGGAAGTTCAATCGATCTATTCCATGTCCGAAAGGCCATTGCTGCGCTTGGTATTTCTGAGCACAATGGTGCCTTTGAATGGAAGTCGAGAAAAGCTTAGCACATGCAGGCTGGAACCTACGATGTGCAGCGTGCAAACTATGTGTATGCAGTTGCCCCGACGTCTTATCAGGATGCACTAAGAGTCCCCGTCACTCCGGCATACTTACTTACTGTAAGTCACTCCAACTACAGTCAGACATGGATTTACATTTATTTCCAATTACATATTTCTCTTAACGTTGTGGTTAAATATGTGCACCAAGTCAAAAACAAGTTATCTATGAGTTTCTGAATCATCCGCTCTGATATCTTTCACAGCACTTACATGCAGGCCTACTGCATGGAATTTTATTACATCATTTACTAACAACTGTGTTATCTATATTTACAGATTGTTAATAGCCTAAATGTAATAGGCTGTCAGCGTGCGTGCGTGCGTGCTCGCGCGCGCCACTGTGTGTGTGTGTGCGCGCGCGCGCGTAAGTAGGTGCATGCATATGTTTTTCTTTCTCTTTCTTTTTCACTCACTCTTTCGTATCTGTGTCGGTCTCGCAGTATATGAAAATGCATTGAACTATTTTTTGTTTAACTATTTGTAAATAATAAAAAAAGCTTTCTTCTGTATTAAACGTAGCCTATGTAAACTGAAATTGTCATTGTCAAGCTGTCCATCTCTTAAATAAATAGTGTTCCATCGTTGCTATGTTGATTCATCCACCATATAGCAGTGTTCACAGTGTCTTTCTTGCAGAAGTGCAAGAGACCTGTTGCAACGTCACAAACGTAACTCTCCTTTTTTGGGAAAGCCCGTCACATCCTCTGGCCATGTATGGGCATGAAGATGACACGCAGCGGGGAATCCTCTAACCGGAGACGGTGAATGGGGAGGAGGAACCATCGCTTGGTCAAAGTGTATATAAAGAGCAAGAAGGGAAGCCGTTGGTGTGAAATTCACAGCAACAGATAGCAAAGGAGCTCTGGAAATCGGCGCAACACTCAGACGACAAGGGATTCCCGATTTATTTACATTTCTGTCAAAGCATTTCTACTGCCTTGTCGAATAAACTCGCAACATTTGCAGCGTGAAGATCATTGTGAGGTATATCATCCGTAGTGCGCAAATAGGCTGGCATTTGGACTTTACTCTTGTAAACATGCTTAACAAAATGGATTTGAATGCCCAAGACTCATTCTACCTCCAGTTCGAAAATTCCTCTCTTGGAAGGGAAGCTAATGGAGAAAAGGACAATCAGGATATGTTTGTGGATGCTGACAGCGCAGCACCTGCTCCTTTCGCAACTGGTGAGTTCACTGCTGCAGCATAATCTTTGCTGTTCATTCAAACGTTGCTGATAATTTGCAAATTTCAAGTGAAATTGTTGCATTTGGTTAAAATATTGACATTGCAGTTCTTTGTGGTTTCAGTCAAATGAAGAATAAAAAGTGTGCTGGATGTTTTAAGCTTATGTAACAAATGCATCATTTGCATATGTATTCATTCAGTGGCAGTTATGTGACACAAAGTTTTTTTGTGTGTTTTAGGGGGAGCACCTGTTACCCCAAAAACGGAGTCTACAAATTCAGATTTTCTTTATAACCCCTGTGACGGCGCCAAAAGTGGCTTCGCCTCCTCTCTTGCCTACTCTGGCAGCTTCTATGTTGAGACATCTCAGGGCGCATCGTGCAGCACGGAGACTCTTCTTAACATGATCACCGAGATTGTCGGTATCTCAACTACGCCTATAACCGATGTGCAGCCGCAAAGCGGGACTGGGACGTCGTATGCCTCCACCAGCCCACCTTCAATGGAAAACCCTAGCGGCAGTTTTAGCGACGCAGGGGTCCAGAGGCAAATACCAGTTTGCAGTACCACCCCGCCCCTTTTCTCCCAGGGGAATGTCTGTCAAACATTCTCCGACACGCAGACCAACACACACCAAGCTCCCGAGGCGGCCTCCACTCAACTAAACTTCCCCCTTCCCACACCAGTCGTGTGTCAAAAGACATCAGAACCTCAGTCTGAAACAGCGACGTTCCCAGTAGTTGTAAAGAACGAATTTGAAAGCAGTTGCTACGAATGGGGCGCATTTAATAAGCCCGACACCTACTTGGACACCGGGTTTCAACCAGAGACATTTCCAATGTCTAGTGATTTCCCACCTGATCAAGTCGATGTGAAGGAACTTCTGGACACTTTTTCTCCTATTTGCCCAAATCCAGATATGGAGTTCAAAGTGGAGAGTGTAATTAAACAGGAGCAGTGTTTCACTGATGCATGCTCACAAAGTTTTAGCACTCCACTTTTTAGTTACCCCTCCCCTGCTATTGATCTTTCAACAAATAATCTTCTGAAACCGACTATATTTCCAAATATTGAGCTACAGTCCCTGTCGAGTCAGTGCGACACATCATATACATCTTCCACTATTGACTCTATTTTGTATTCCTCATTGCTGCCAGAGTCGTTTAATCAGACCTACACTCGGCCATCCAAGCCCCCCCGCATGAAGAAAAGTCCTGGATCCTCCAGTGGCCCAGCCAAAGAAAAGCCTTTCACCTGCCCCATGGAAAACTGTGATCGACGCTTCTCCAGGTCTGATGAGCTCAACAGACACATTCGCATCCACACTGGACATAAACCATTTCAGTGCCGCATCTGTTTACGCAGCTTTAGTCGAAGCGACCACCTGACAACCCACACCCGGACTCACACGGGAGAAAAGCCATTCTCCTGCGACGTTTGCGGCAAACGATTTGCCAGGAGTGATGAGAGGAAGCGCCATGGACGTGTTCATCTTAAACAGAAAGAGAAGATGGAGCTGAAGCCTCAAGTGATTACTGCCTGGCCATTCACTTTACCCGAAGGCATTTAAAGCGCTCGTTAAAATGCGCGTTCAATTGGCTTTGTGTCAAATCTTTCCGTCTTGGAAGATTCAGCCCGTGTAAACAGCTGGTCACTGATCAATGTCTGTGCTGTGTGGCATGGTTCCAAGAAACCCGGCTTGAGTGTCTAAGGCCTGAGAGAAGTCAGAGACACAGTTTCTTGTGTGAACCAGTATGCTTTAAACGGCGATTAACTTTAGGGGAACTGCTTGTTTGACAACTATAAAGTGCTGCTGACCCCCTATGCAACACATGCATCAAATGATTGTAAAAGACTTCCATGTGTCCGTGCTGACAAACCGGTATTTCAAACGATTTCGCCAGTTAGCGACGGTACGCAACCACAGAACGTTGTTGAGTGGTCCAGTACTTTTAATGCTGGACAGCTCCAAGCACTACACACAAGCCTACAACGGTACTACACCGAAGAGCTGGAATGTATTGCACTTAACTACTCTGAGATGTCCACTTTGAGAGTCTTTTCTGCTTCTGGGGCTTTTTATCATCGCTGCCAGCAATTATGCTTCTTTGAAATGCATGTTCATGTTCGGTGGTATTGATTAAGAAACGATCACAACGTGGTCCCTTGAAGTTGGGGGCAGAAGTGACCTCCTTTTATAATATGAATGTAAGATATGTTGGCGTGACTACAAAGCGATTCATTTGTGCCAAGGTTTCTAGATTTATTTTCGTTTTCTGTTAAAATGCTTTTTGATAGTTATTGTGTTGTTCTTAATAATGGCAAAATAATTAATTGTGTAGGCCGTGCGTGGATAATATGTGGATCAAATAAATATATTTGTATGACTATATTTAATTTGTATTTTTATAACTGTGTATCTATATTTCCACAATTGGTGTTGATTTTTTAAGATATGCTGAATTTCTAAACTTACTCAAAATGTTCATGTGAAAGGTTTTCAGGAGGCCTCAGGAAAGTGGTTAATCTAATTAACTGCAATTCCATAAAAACATGTATCACTGCTGGGAAGTGGCAGATTTCCAAGTTGCTTAAACATTTCTGGTAAAGAGGAAAGTAACTGTACAATACCCAGTGTGAAAAAAGAGTAGTATTACATTTAAGAATTAAACATGTTGAATCCCAATACATGTATATAATTTGAATTACAAGTTTGTGATAACTGGCGGTCCAGGCCAGAACATTTGCAGTTGAGTAACCAGGTAGCACACATTGCTGCGATTTCCTGTACCTCTTTTTAGATGACACATGAGCTATTTACAAAGGCATCCCAACTTAACTGAACTGTGCTTTAACATTATGGAGTGTCTTGAATGAGATTGTCAAGAATCAGGGTAAAACAAGGAAAATGTGAACATGCCTTAAGTTATATTAACTGCTTGGAAATGTTGTATATATTCACAATGTTTATACAGAATACTTTGAATGAACATTTGATGTTGTTATTTTTATGACAAATGTTTATGAATAAAACATTTTCTTGAATCACACTGCCAGGGTGTTTTTTTTTTTGAATGCCTGATTTAACATCACACAGTAAAGGGCTCCAGGGAAGAGTAGAAATGGGAGCAACTTCCAGAACACCCTGCGTCACACATCATCTGTACATCATAATACCCAATAAGTACCATATACTTTCCCATATCCAGTGGTTCAGCTACACAAGTACATGGGAAAAGTGGTCACAATTTAGTTAATAATACCAAAAATAACTAAAACTGAATATTTGATAGAGGTTCCAAAAAATAGATACACTTCACAACGGTCCCACCTGTTAGCTGCACTACCTTGCTACCTATGCTGGATCACAGCTTCTTTGAGCTGATGAATAGTCTAATGTTGCTCCAGGAGCTTAATTGTGACCATGTATTGTGAAAAAAGGTGGGAGTCCCTTGTTATTGCCTAATCTGAATGAGTAAGAATAAAAACAGGTGTGTCCCGAGCCTTTCCCTGCACTGGGAGTGAAAGAGGCAGAGTTCCTTTATTTTTGGCATTGTGGATAAAGGGGATCTATTTGAATAAGAATTCTCATTAGCAACACATTATGTAGTTAGACATCTGATGTTTTCATCTGATGTTGGCCTTCTGGCCACCCTTCCACATCACCCTCCTCACTGCCCCACTTATTCATTTGTACAGCTGACACAAAGTTTCCCAGTATAACCTTCTTTCTTTCTTTCTTTCTTTCTTTCTTTCTTTCTTTCTTTCTTTCTTTCTTTCTTTCTTTCTTTCTTTCTTTCTTTCTTTCTTTCTTTCTTTCTTTCTTTCTTTCTTTCTTTCTGTGACAAATACGGGGAGCGATCAGCAGGGACTTGGCTTAGTTTTTCTGGGTGTCTCGCCTGGTCTCCAGGCTGCTACAATCTGTCGCTGAAAGAAAGGCAGCAGCCTCAGGAACTCCATGGTGCACCGTTCTGTACGTAGGACGCCCGTGAGGACATGTGACGCAGCCTGTTGGCAGAACATCGGCCCTGGCCCACGCTAGTGCGTAAGAGAGCCGGCACTGTCCGTCTAAGTGACACAACACTGACCATGTGATCACAGTAGGTCCCTTTAGCTGCGATGCTGTGGCAAAGATCACTGATGGTAGAGATTCACTTTAGAGATATTATCAAAAATGTTTCTTTCAGTTTATTTTTGGAGAACATGTTACTACACTGCTGAATAAAACTTTTACATGGAGAAGTCCTTACAAGTGCACCCCCCCCCCCCTCTACTCAAAACCCTTGACTTTGATGAGTGTAGGATCTGTGCTATAATCTTTATACAATGGTCACTCAAAGGTGATAGAGATGGTAATTTATTGCCAGGCTGCTGACTATATGATATCACTTCATTGAAGATGTACTGTTAAACTTTTGCTTGCTTACACAGCCCACACTTGCACATATGTAAGACAAAGTTCACAGGCAACATTTGGTATGGTACATGCCATTAATTCTACTAATATGACCACCTAATTGAAATTAATTGATGCTCTCCGTAGACAAGACACCTGTTGCTTTAGGAGGACAAGTTACAAAACTGGGGACAGCATTCCACTGGGTTAAGTATTCTTTGTAGAATTAACTGATAACATAGGGATCCCATACGTACATAGGGCCCAACGTACAATGTAGCGCAGAAATATGGATGCTAAAGTAGTCGAGTCCAACACCCTCCACCCAAGCCTCAAACAGCTCTGCAGTAACTTTGCCAGTAGTTTCAAGAACCAACCGACTAAAAAATCCGTTCTTTTTTACACAGTATTAATGATATTATTCGGTTTAGTTTACAGTCAACTGTTAAACTAATGTAATGTAACTAATGTAAACAGGCTGTTCAGGCATATTATGGAAGCGCATCCTTTGGAAAAACACATTCTGGTGAAAACGAGAAGGTCTACAGAATGCAGCCCCTCATCAAAATATATTTTCATTGAACCACTGTCGACTGTCGTAAGTAAATTAATAATGAGTGCAATATGAAGTGTTCTCTAGAGGTGTCGTCGCAAATGGCAGTGCCTCACATCAACTGTTTGTTTTCATGTAATTGCGAACGTCCAGCGTTTAGTGTGTAAGTCGAAGGTCTTGTTAAGAGTGGAGACTGGTTATATGGATTTCAAGTGTGCCCTAATAATCAAAGTCGCACTTTAGTCAGTCTGCATTGCGGCACGGCCGCTCTAGATTGATCCGTTCCAGCGTAATCACAGCGTGATTTTACCCCCATTGCAACGATGTGCAGGACGGCTTCGGTCCTCGGGTGGGCCTTGTAATCAGGCTGCATAATCACACGGTTCTAATGGCAATCAACCACAGCGGATTAATTCAGCGCAATAACGGGAGCCAGACGGGCCAAGGTCTGATCCTTCAGCAGGGTGTAGGTGTTTTGGAGAGTCCAGGTGATTAAGACAAGAATGGCGAGGTAAAGGAGCTCGTTATGCAAACATTTGAGTACCTAATTCACCATTGTTCTGAAAATGAATTTCTTCATTATTATTACAAGTCAGGACAGATACCACTAGTGACAGATTGAGCAACTTCCATGGAGTTTTTTTTTATCCATGTTAAATTATAAGTAAACCTTGCGGGTCAAGGAGTCTAGTCTTTCGTTGTCTTCCTGTGCGCAACATTGCTATGGCAACAAAGTCAAAGGTGTTGAGATGCACCCAAACGGATTGGGGAGAGGTGAACATTTTGAGTGAGATTAATCGCCTCTAAGCAATTCAATCACACTGTAGTACAATTTGGCGCTGTCCTTGATGGGAACGACAGAGGGAAAGGGTCTTGTGTAAGACTCCCAGAGAAATCTCAGCACTGTCCAAGGCGATGAAGATCTTCACTGTGAAACCAAGCACTATTCAGAACCTAACATTGCATGTATCCTTCATTTGCCTGAACTTTAGGCCTACCTTCAAAACAACAGTGTCTCGGACAAATTAAGATAAGAAGTCCTCTATCCTTTTTCTTTACCTACAATCTAGTTTAGAAAAATAAATAAATTGGAACTCTGTGGTTAGATTTTCCAAAATCTGTTGAAACAGGACAGGCTGTAAAGAGGTTTGCAACTCCCAAATCCTTTCATTTGACATCCAGTCCCTTCCACAGTGTGATTGCCACACCAGACTTGATCAGCTTGCACTGTGTCAGTATCAGTGACAATGCCTCTGTGTGTCTGCTACTGGTGTGAGGATGGATGACAGGATGCAGTGTTAACCATTACCCTGATGCTGTCTGGGATGCAACTCCTTACAGGCTATGGCTGCTTCCATCAGTTTGACAGATCAGCTGCTAAGTGCTCATCGCTGTCACATTGTTCACCTGCGTCACAGGGGGCGTTGTGCCACGTATCTCAGAGCCCAACCCAACTCTGTTTGATGTATGGCCCTCGCTTACAAACCCAAAAGTTCTATTCTGTCTATTTCTCTTTCCCAGTCCTGTCAACACTTTCTAGATTTGTCAGAACTCATGACAATTGGTGGCACTGGTAGCTTGTGATTTGACTTGAAAGAAGCCACAGATGCCATTTTATACTTTCATGTTCCGGTTAGATGCACAGCCATACTTAATAAACTGTGTGCAGACAAAGAATTGTAGAAACAAACTACCAAAACACAGGTTCTGCTTTATTTTCTACATACAAAAGTTCAACGAGTGCTGTCCAAGCAGACATTATCTAATCTTCATGTAAAACGGCATGCTTTTCAATACTAATCTAAGTCATTGAGACCCATGTTTCATAATGGCCATTCGGAGAACATTGTATGAGGGAAAGGCACTGTTAAAATAAATTCAGCCAGCAGGACAGGACAGTGATTGCAGCATGGCTGACATTTGCACTGCAGTAATGAGGCATGTCCTCAGAGAGGCTGTGTCACATCCAGCAGCTCATGACTTTGAGGCAAACCTGCTGTGGATGGTCACTGTCACTACAGCCTTCTTTCACTGTGGTTCAGGCACTGTGTCTGTCAGACAGAGAGGGAGAGAGAGAGAAATGAGAGACTTCATGTGATGGAGGGCCTAGGGGGATGTGATGGTGGTGAGCGTGCAGGGGAGCAGGAGGAGAGGCGAGGCATGGCAGAAGCCTGGACAAAGAGAGCATTAGGAGTGTGAGTGGGCAGGGAGAGCTGCTGCTCCCGTGCTGAAGTGTATCAGCCCCAGCTCAGCTGGAGGAATCTGTGCCTGCTCTCCCCGCTCTCACTGCCTATGAATCATCACACAATGTGCCCATTAAGGATCTGATCAGCATGAAATATATGCACATATATTGGTATGGATGAATAGAGTCACTGCTCTTGATGCATTTTTTTCCATGCTGCACTGTTTCAGTCTTATTGTGTGTTAAAATGCTGGTGGTGGAGTTCTGTGGTTTGCTCTGACAACACAGGGAGGAAGGAAATAAGACCATTTCTATTCCTCACATGGACAGACCGGTAAGACATCACATTCATTGATCCTGATGGTGGCCATTAAAACACTTTAACATCATTATGAGCCTTTCCCTGTGGAGAAACAAGACAGCATGTTTCCTTTGAGGAGGTAATTAGGGTAAGTGACATTTAAATTCCTTCAAAGTCAAGGACGATGGGATAATCTGGCTGCAATAGCAGTGGGGAGGTGGGTTAACAGGCAGAGAGCCAACACAGCTCATCAGTGGGGCCTGACTCCAACTATGGCCCTGATGGCCTGGCCTTATGCTCACTGTCATGCAGAATACAAACGAAGTGAGTTTCAGGCATATTACCGAATTCAGCAGATGCCACATCACACTGTTGTGTATATCATCCAGGCCTTCTCTTCTTGTGTGGATCAACTGGTTTTATCCCTTTCATGACAAAAAGGGGCATACATACCCAATTACTACCCCCCCCCCCCCGCCCCCCCGGGATTCATAATGGTATGTCCCCACCCACTATGGCTCCTTTGATAAGATGGATTGTCTACTGTGAGTAGAGGAGGCATGAGGAGGGTCTTTTCTGTGTTGTACTATAAATGCCCCATGCTGAGGCTACACAGGGGCCCTTTAGAAAACCATCTTTGACCCATGCTAAGGACAGTGAACTCACAGATCACCACTGCTCTAAGCCAATTGTCTGTTAAGAGCTGTCAAGGAAGGCTAGGAGATTGTGGTACTCCGTCAAATCACAAAACAGTCACTATATGCCTGCCTTGTAATCTTGTTTAATGAACCTGTTTTTGTTTTATATTCAAATCAGAAGTCACACACAGTGGTTTCAGCAAAAGTGCAAATGCAATAAACAAATTACTTCCATAAATAGAGTAATAATAATAGACAACCCTTCTCTGTTTGGCTTTACACACCTATTTCTACCGACTTCATATAAAGATTTTTTTGTACAGACTAGTTCTAACCCATCTGGGAAACAAATGCATCCTGTCCTCTTCAGTTATTATCGGCATTACCTTCACAAAAACTATGCCAAATTGGCATTTCATGGCCATATTGCTGTTTAAAATGGTGTTGATATTATCTTTCACAATACGCAGCATGCCTTTTGCAAAGCTTAAGAAAACTTTGGTACCAGAGCAACATTCCTGTGTTGTGTTGTGACCACTAACCTTTTGGTATTCACCAGTTGATCTCCAACTTTGGTTGCTCTGTTTTGGTGGCGTGTGTTTTAGTTGCTCATGGGAAACAGGGCTTTGATGGATAGCCCACTGTCTCCCCACCCGTTCCCAGCCAACGAAGATGTGACAGGTCCGCAGTGGTCTCCACTGGCCTCAATCCACCAGTCACTGTTTTAACCATTAACCAAAAGCCACTGTATGTGAAGGGAAGGAGGAAGCAGATATGAAGACAGATATCACTATTCCTTCACACTGGGACTCTGTGCTATGAGTCCCATTGTGTTGGCAACACTGCTGGCAGGATGGCTGCATTAATCATTGACCACATGCAGACATGTAGGGAAGCCTCAGCCCTGTGGCTGGGATCCTCCCCAGTGGTGATGGATTATGTTTCCCAGCTAACCATTTACCCAGTCCTTGACACTCTTTTCCTGTGGGGTGGATCCCCCCTTTCACCTTTTCTGCATTCTGTTTTATTTTCACTTAAAGCTTACATTTTCCTCTTTGGACAGCTTGGGTACCACTGATGACATGTTAGGATGACAGAGTAATTAAAGATGACAGATAAGGGATATCACTTATTTTAAGATATCAGAGAGTTCAGTGATATTATCTTTATGCTCCTCTATGTCAGTTACATTGAAGGAATTCAGTGGAAGCTGTTTTTCAGATACTTCTGTTTAGAAATCTCATTATGCACCTCACCTCATAACTGTTCCTCTCTGGGCAAAGAGCAGAAAGCTGGCATGGTTGTGGACACTGTTGTGGCAGTAAAAAGGTTTTCCTTTTCTATAGCTGTCATTAAAAGATACACATAGTGGTGTGACCCCTCACAAGTGATGGCTGAATGCAGTCTAGATGAACTGGAGGGTTTTCTGTCACCTGAGAGTCACAGCCCTAATTAACTGCACTGGGGCTCTCTCTTCAAACAGACTCACTACTCCTCTGAAGACGTGCGTGACAAGCAGGGGTTCACATGCTTTCAGCTTTACAGATGTGTGGCAAAGGGAAAAAGCTGAGGTCCAATCCTTTAAGTTCAGGCCCAGAGGCAGAGATCCATTCACAGAGGTGTCCCCATAGCATAGTGGGACCAAATAAATGCTGCTGCTGCAATTCGTCCTTCCTTGCTCTTTACTTCAAGGCTGGCAGCACAAGTGCAGCACAAAACTTTACAGGGTCTACCATCAATCTAGTATGCTTACCTAAGCCTACACTTATATGCAACTCCTTCTGAGAATACAATAGGTTTATAAAAAATATAACTTATAACCCTTACAACCTTTATTAAGTGTTATATTCATTTACATTTACAAGGATCATATTTCAAACAAGCAATTCTAGTTCTATTGAATTGTCCCCTGCATGATATTCTTTGGCCTATGTCTATTTGTAGTATGAGTGTATTTCAGCATTTACATAAAAGCTTCTATATATAGCCAAGCTCAGGTAGTGTGACAGCCGTTTGATGACACCTCTGTCAGAGGTTAAATTAACACATACTGGTAGTTAATACTATTAACATGCAAATGAATGCAACAGTTCAAGCCTGTTGTCATACCTACACTGCAAGCCCAAATAAGTTCAGCTAGAAAAATTCACAAGAGCCATACTTGATAAGACATACTCTGTTACTATGGAAACGTCCATGGCTCCAGCTAAGAATGCTGCGGTGTGTATTATCACTGTCATCACTGCGCTGGCATTCTTATAATTACAGCATGGCTTTTTTATTAATGGTGAGGTGTCTGATCACGATTCATTGTAGTCTCATTAAATGGTTTTGTTGAATTGCAAAAAAAGATTTAAAAGTTGTTTCTGCTATTTTTAATTGTCGTGCTCACAACATATAACAGCATGGCATCTATTCACTGCAGTGAGGTCGGGTTGACTTGCTACCTGTAGGGCTTTTCACTTTCACACTGACAGGATTTCAAGCCATTTCACTGAGTGAGAAAATCACTTAAATTTCCACAGTTTTAGTCTCTGTGTGTCTCACTTGAATTGGTATGCACACAATGTGCCTATCATTATGGAGCCTTTCACCTCTGTTTTGTTGATATTTCATCCACTTAGTGCTGTTAATGACCACTTGAGGTATTCAGTTGGTAGGAATCCTACTGAACCTGACTTCATTATTTTATGTTGTTTTGCCCTCACATCACTCTCAGACCAGAGGAACTCTTACACTGCATTTCCTGGACAAACAGTAACATATTGAAACCTTTTGTTAAATGCAAACTGAGATTGAGTCCCTTATAATGATATTGCTGGCCAGATGGTTGTCATCAATATGAAAAGGCACAAAAGATCAGATATATGATGTTGTACATGAGAAACCATTTAACACCCGATTAAAGCATCATGACTCTCCACATATTTGTAATTTGCAAACTATACGTTTATAGCAATATACTGATTCTAAATATTCTTCTCATTATTTCACTACTGTTTGCTGACTATGATCAACAAAATCATTGAACTGTTTTCTTTAAACTGTTTTCTTTCTTGTTATTCCAAGACTATACAACAATTTTCCATTGTAAATATAACAAATAAATATAGTGACTCTAGTAATACTTGACTTTTTGCTGACCAACTGATTGAAAATGTATATATAATAGAGGAACTGAGCATAGAGAGAAATGTTTTTCTGCATTGTCTTCTTGTTTGCAATTTTTCAGTGTACTGAGGTTGACTACCCTGAAATACACTTTCATGCTGCCACCTATTGGTTAAGGGTTGCACATACAAATTTTTAAATTAACCTATTTTTAAGCGGACGGTTTCTAGGCATTGGTTAAAGTCTAGAATCACAAAAAACCTGAATAAACCCAGACAAGTAAAGCTGGAATGATGATGAAGATAATGAAAATAAATGAAGTCTCTAGACAGAAATAATGGCCTTTCCCCTTTTGTCCCTATACTCTATTAAGACATCATCATGGCCAGTGCTAAAATAACCCAGAGAAAATTATTGCATTGTGCTGAAATGTCACATATGTGTTAGCTCTGGTTGCTAAGTGAATGGTGACTAATAATATCCCCACAGTAAGGCACTTGCACCAGCAAAAAAAGGCAAAACACAGAGTGCCTCAAATGTGGCCAATCAAATAACAAAAGCATCTGGTAGGACAGCAATTACCTCATAGTGTTCCTGTCATCCTTGACACAAATGTGAGTGATGTTGGATTAGGGTGTGATCATCACATATAGTAGCATTTTTTTTCTTCAGAGACTGCATGCATTAGGGATATAATTGTGATGCTTTTGAAAACATGACACACACATAAAGTTTTCTGGAAACCTGTACATATGTAATAAGGTGGTAGTGTTTGTACAGTGATTTTAGGGATGTGCCTTGACTGACCTACTTTCAACAACATTAACTTTTACTACATTTTTATATTGAATTCTCTTCACAGTATAGTCAGTTATCAGTTAACTGCTATTCGGAAATGTGTCGGTTTGCTTTTGAGATGAATAGAGCCTTAAATGCATGGGGATACCTGCATGGCTTTGATACAAAAAAATCAGTGTTAGCCTTCCTGAAAAACTCAGTGATAGGCACAAGGCTGCCATTAAATTCACTCATGAAATATTGAGTGATTTAACAATGCATGGGGACAGTCCAACCCAAAGAGCCAAATTAAAGGGGAATTCAAATCATTTAGGATCAACTGTCAGGATGCAAAGCTGATCAGAGACAATGATGGCAGCAACAGCAACTATAGGTAAGGATATTTTATCATAATGTGACTAGTTTTCTTTCTTCACAACAACTGGCCATTTAAGACAATTAAGACATGCAGAGAGGTCAAAACCATTTGATGTTTCTGATAACAGGGCCTAGACTTTAGCAGCCTTGTCTGTAGGATTACTTACACAATATGAGATAGATGTAATATTGTTTTTGCATAGCACAGCACTGTCCATACTAGAAATAGGTTCAGGCTCAGCAACTGGCAGGTGTGCTGGTCTGATAAAATGGATCAGCATGTCTGCTGACCTAAACTGTTACTTCAGTGTCATCACAAATGGAGACAGGAGCAATTCAACCAGAAGATCTGGGTCAAACAGCAATAATTTAACAGCCTTTGAGACAGTAGTTGTAAAATGCAGACACACCATTATAAAGACATCTTATTGGGGTAGGAGGGGTTATGATATTCTGATTATGATATATGATTGAGCATGCAGGGTTTCAATTTAAGAAAATTATCAAGTTAGAGGAATTAATAAAAATTGAGTCAGTCTACACCATTTTGAGTGACATTTAAAATTTCAAGATTTCTAAATTCATTTGGAATTTTTAAAGAATATTAGAATCAGTATACAGTATAAGGTTGGTAAAGGTGTGACTAGATTTAATATCTATTCCATATTTACTACTGAAATTGCAGATGAACTTTCCTAGGTCTTTTCAAGAACACCAATCAACAGAATAGCCTATTAACACTCTCTGAAACACAACCAAAGCATCACTAAAAAAGCTCCTCCAGAACTCCCAGTCTAACAGCAAAAAAATTAAATTAAAACATTAATTTTAAGCTCTTACAAACTCCGGCCCACTCGGTCACACAGTTTTGTTTCCTCTTACAATGGTGGCTTATCTCAGGTCTTCTAATTGTAAGACATGGTGAGATTTGCTATAGGATTTTAAAGGGGTATGCAGTTTGTAGTAACAGGCTCTGTCCACAGAGTGGAGTTGTCAGCTTTTGTAAGTATCACCTAGTCTGGAGGTCATGTGCCACATGCAGGTGCATCTGCAGCTTGGTCCTGCAGGTGCAGTGGACACAGCTGCTGCTGAAAGGTCAGTGTGGCAGACAGCAGCTTTACTTGCTTGGATGTTACACACACACACACACACACACACACACACACACACACACACACACACACACACACACATACACACACAGCAATATATAAACCTTTTATAATGCATTCTTATCTCACAGGTCTGTGGACGGCTCTCCTGAAGACATCACTTATTATTTATTATTCAGCCTCACATATACCACCATATCTGGATGTTTAGCCAAAGATTTAATGTGACGTTTGACCATTTGTAAAAGAAATCCTAAGAAAACTGTGTAACAACCTTGTTGCATCTAAAGTCAGAGGATCTGCCATGTTAACAGCATAATTCAATACAACAATATCAACAAACTCAGGACGACATGGTGGCACAGTTTACTGTCCATTCAGGTCTTTTGGGTACCAGTAACTCTCCAAAGTTAATTGAAAACAGATTGGCTAGAGGTGATGTATAAAACTGAGAAAATATGCTTTTATGATGAGCCTCAAATGTAACAAATTGTAAAATAAATAAATAAATAAATAAATAAATAAATAAAAACTCAAAATGGTCTGAATGGTCTTTTTGAAAGTGGATTCCAATTTTCAGGTTTTGTTGTTCAGGGAGTGTGCGGAATCCTACATTAACCGCCTGAAGTTTAAACAGTTCTATTCATAATACTGCACTTTTGACAATGCCAATATGCATAGAGCTGGTAGAAAACCAGATGCTTTTGTAGTCTGTACATAGATACAAACTCCAGCAACAATCTTAGGAAGACAGGAGACCTTTTAAAAGCCCAAACATGCTGCAAACATACAACATGCGCATAGTTGGTGCAGAATGAATTATTTCCATGTGCACTTCTCTAGTCCTACAGATACACACACATAGCCAGGAACTGGCAGACCACTTTTCCAAGTTGCACTGAAAACCAATGGAGTGTTGAATGTGGTCAAGGTGATGATTCTGAAAAACAATGCCTAAAGTGAACACCCTTTCTCGTATTTAGAAAAGACATGAAAGTGATAGACACATAAAGAGCCTTTCTATTCCACCTTGACAACAGACTGGACTCAAAATGCAACACAAATGCCAACTACAGGAGGGGAATTAAACTCTACAGCTGAGGAAGTTAGTTATTTTATGTGTGCTGCAAGGTGTTGCATTTTTTTAAATTAATTAACTAATTAATACTGACATATTTTTAGCTGTTTGGGCAGCAGCACTCACACTAACAAATTGATCAAAGTGTAGGCCTAATACGTAATCGGCCCTACCTCACAACAGCTACATGAACTACTGGTCTGCACTGTCCAATGCATGTTTCTTAGGTCCATATTTTGGTACTGCATGAAATGTAGCCTACGTATATGCTGTGCATACGCTTAGTACGGATAATTTTGTGAAGATTTTGTGCTGCTGCTATATTTTTAATGGGGATGGACGTGGTTCTGGGTTTAAGTTAGTCCCTAGTGTACTGCCACTACTAGTTCTTTTGTAGATAATAGATAATGTAGGCTACGCGATGGTTAGCCCGGTAGGCCTGTAATGTAAATATGATGAATACACTTCTATTGAGGTTTCAGCGTTCTGCTGTCGCCAGCTCCACCACGTAAAGCAAATAATGTTTGTAAGAACGCAGGGATATTGCTTTGCATTTCTAAATACCCATCCGAGCGATACCTGCTGTACTAAGCCGTGATATTCAGGCTTGCGGCTGCCTTCCCGAGGAGGCGGCACATCCCAGTCCAATTCCCCCGTCTCCTCTTCCCTACACGCCTTCACAGCGGAGGCGCGCATACAGTCTACTGCAGAGTAGTGCGCGTGACGTCAATGCTGGAGCGGTTCCTTGGCTCAGGAGGAAAAATGGGGAGAAAATTGCGAGGTGAGAAGCGCCGCCTTTTAAAATACAATTATGCATGTTTTAATGGATGGCAGTTAAAATGCTTGCATGTTTTCAATAGGACAACAATGCGAGCCCTCTCTAATTCAAAGGCACGGTTGTGAAACGTTGCAGAAGCGGTAAAGGCAAGGCACTGCTATTCGGATGCGTTATGAAGGATAATGGTGAAAATGATGGCTGGCAATGCTGTTGGGTACAGATCGTTTTATTTCATTCAGCGTGAGAAATGCCCTGCGTTCTGGTGTGTACTGGTGTTTGACTCTATATCCTTGCTTTTTTTTCTCTTTTTTTCCTACTTGGGTAAAAATGCACGTTTTGACTGAGGTAACGCTGCATGCAGCATGCGGTGCGAACTGCACCGGTAGCAGTCATAGAACAGGCTTATTGCATTATAATTTTCGCGTTATTATTTCAATAAACCTAATTCCTTTAAATATACGGTCGTCCTTAGCAGTGTGTCGGCTTTGTCCACAATCCACAAATCTTTGCTGTATTACATTTTGATTCGTTAATGGCACTGGCTTTACACGGTGCGCTTAACGTAGATAACCTCACCGGTGTTAGGGTGAAGATTCACCCAATGATTTGACTTTATCTAGCTAAACAGGTTAGCGTGTCAACATGCAGTGCCCCTGTTGGGTTTTTGCCACAGTGTTATGCTGTCACATTAGCTGGTACAAGGCACGCACATTGTCTGTTGTACAATTCAAATGTCCTCATCGTAGGACACTTTCACATCTAGCATGGTACCCAATAGCTTTCCGATGACAGTTCAATACCTAGGTTGTTTTGAGGGAAAAACGGTTGAGTTTGTATGACATATCCGAAGAACGCACAGCGCTCTGGGAATTTCTTTTGCCACTCTTTTTACCACCAAGCAGAAATTGGTTAAACAATCCAGCCGTTTTTCACAGAATTAATGAACAGAGCAGCAGTCCCGCCTAGGTTAGATACCACAAATTTAAATTTAACGATTAATGAAATAATATGGCAGTAACATAATTAAATATATAACTAGTGGTGGTGGTTCTTCAAAAATGGCTGAACACACTCATCATTAAAATCATCTTGAACTTGCATGTCCAATACTGACGCAGAGCCAATGGTTTGGTACATCTCTATGTCATGAAATAGGTGATTCACCACCCACCAGCATTGGTCCATAATGTGAGTCTGACTGAAAGTCATCATTCCCTGGAATTTGGCCAAAAACTTTTGTCCTCGGCTCAATGGCCACTTTTTAAAACCAGTTTTTGGGATTCTGCTGTGGGTGGGGATAGGCTTGACGGCTGAAGTTCTAGTGGTTTTATGGTAAGCGCATGAAATAAGCCCTGCACTTCTTTAAAAAGTACTGAATAACAAGTTTTGAATCAGTAGCTATCAGTTGTTGAATTTAAAGAAGGCCTGTAGCTCAAATACTCATACACTGTCAGCAGTTTATCGCAATCTCTCTCAATCTTTGGCCACAAAGATTACTCAAGAGCTGTTAGGTGTCTGCAGAGTCTTGGCCCCTCTTGCAATTCTAAAAACATAGTTTATAAATACAAATCCAGCATCCGGACTGTTAATTGGGAATATCACATGGAATGACCAAGATATGTAGACTCTTGACCATGTACAAAACTTGAATTAAATAGTTACAACTAGAAAAAATACCAATATAATTTCAAACTTTCTAGTCATGGGTTTTGGCTCAAATAATGCATTTCTAACATACCTTTGCCTTTGTAATTTAGAGCAAATATTTGCCTACTCCTGCCTTTTAATAGACTGCTTTTGTCTGAACATTGCCTCCCCGTGTCGGGTCATTGAGGCAAGCAAGCCTTTTGTTTATCAGTTTACGAATAGAATATGACAACATAGAATTCTCTTGCCAGCATTTCCCAGTGTCTACCCCAGCACAAAGCATTGATTGTGCTGAATTATGTCCTGTGCAGTGCTATTTCTAAAGCCACATCTCTGTAATGAGAGATTTTGTTATTTACATCATAAGTCATTGGCTGGTTGTGGCAACCGGTGACTTTTGATTTTCAGTCACTGGCTACAGCTGATATCTCTATTGATCATAAGAATTGGTCAATACACAAACTGACCGTAATGCTTGTTTGTTTTGTTTTCTTCTTTCCTCCAATATCCTGTTCACAATCACCCCAGTGATAACAACAGAGACGGCCCATTGAAGCCCTTTGCCCCACTGACATTTTGACTGGGCCTTGTGCTCAATAGGACGCCAGTGTCAGGTTGACATCTGTACTCACTGACTTGATTTGTGCCACAGACAGTGATGTATAATGTCTAGGTAGGGAATCCCATGTAATTGGGCAGGATGTGACTGAGCCTTTGTCTGGACAGCTGGTGCTGAGTGTCTGGATAGGGTGTGCCCCACAGTGGTCCAGGTCCTCAGATGGTACCTCGTTAGTAAAAACACTCAGCAGCTGACCTTTACCTGAGCTCCAGGTTTAGCTGTATGGACACTCTTTCTTCAACAAAGATGTGTCTTCTTGATAAGTTCTTCAATGTTGTTAACCACTACGTATTCAGGTTTTGATATGTCGGTCCTATTACATCAGTATTCCATTTAAGTTTAAACCCTTAAAATTATCCTCACATTAATGCTTTTATACCCTGTACGACTCTTACAATTCATGCTTTTGGACCCTCCAAAGGCTTTGAGCCATCTACTTTTACCCAGAGAGCTGAGTAAACTATTTATGTATCCAACTAACTCATCTCAGAGTGCTGCCATATAATGAAGGTGATTGTCTTGTGGTAAGTGCAGACTAATGGGGACATACATTACCAGTATTGATTACCTGAGTGCCCTGAAGGGTGCTGTAGATCATAGTGGTCAGTCCTCAGGATTGACTGCAGTAAAGAACAGTTGGGGACAGTACTAGACAGCACCACATAAAAACACAGCACATTGGGGTCATTTTCTGCATCATTTGCTGGAGCACAGCCTAGTCTTTGGAAGCATATTGGCCTTATCTACTGTATGAGGGCTAGTTATGAAATATTTTACCACGCTTGAGTTGGGCTCATGAAAAGCAGCAGTGGTGCAACAAATGCAGCAGTGCTCTGTCTATCTGTAAAGTATTCCTTTAGAAAGAACTGATGACCTCATATTTAGGGACAAATTGGGATTAATGTTTTTTTTATTTCTTAGACTTTTGGACAGTAGGCTTTATCACATGTTTTTGTCACTTCCAGTCATAAAAATACAGTCAACACAGGGGCAAGTAGGCTCAATTGCAAACCTCTTCATTCACTTCTAATGCATTTCTTGTTTTAATGTCTGTTCTAAGTCTACTGTAGTTGAGTTAATCAATCATGTGTATGCATAAGTAATCCTACTATTAATGCACTCTGGACATGAAACTCATGTCAGGAAGTTTTGTGTGTTGTGTTTACTGCACAGTTCAGCCCTGCATTGGCCAAGTTTGAACTTACAACAATTACTGCACAGCTAACAGGTAGCTACCAGTACACTCATTGCCTAGCCCTTACCTCCAGGTTAGACGTTAAAAATTGCGTTGTTATATTATATATTAAGATATTGCTAATGTGTGTACTGCACAGCTATAAGAGTAGCACATGCAATGATTCTCATATAACTCAATGATGTCTCTGAGCTCCCATAATAATTATGCAGAGGGTTAAAATAGCTGGTGGGTTGTTTTATAAGCAGATTTGGTTGAGCTACATGTTGCTGCACACATAGATTAGTGAAAGTCTGGGGCAGGCCTTGGGTAGGCCTGGGCACAGGGATTGTTTATGGGAATACCCCTGAGGCTTTCGACATGTGATGAGCCATGGAAAATGGAGAATAATTGGCCCATTGAAGCCCTACAGATGAGCGGGAGACAGCAGAAACAGTGACAGCCTCTGGGGCAAAACATTTTGACCACTCCCTGTGTTGTTTCCACACTGACATTAAGAGGTCAGAGGGATCCAAAGACAGTGCCCCCTCTATAAACGTCTTTTAATCTGAAACTTTCTGTATTTCTTTTCTTTGTGAATAACATTTATGCTGACAAAGACATTGAGAGCTCTTTGTGCCTCTCTCTCTTTCGTCATCCCTTCCTCTATCCTTATCACTTTCTGATACAGTCTCTGTTGACTGTATCATGAGGCCTATCTGGATTTTCCTCCTGGCATGGCAATAATAAATCTAGTCCTCAGTCTTTCACTCCATTGCTGCAGTGGTTGAAGTCATAGTTGGAACAACTTGCTGCATCTATTTGTAAGATATAACCAGATATATTGATATAACAGACATTTTAGACTCATGTGTGTAGGATGCAGACACATCCTGTTTGTTTTAAAATGTAGTCTGAACACTGAACCTTATTTTCTTTTCCCACTGAGGGCAAGTTTGTCTTTACTCTGGTGTTAAAGGGGTGTATTGGGCTGGGAGTCATTTTCAGCTTTTTCAATGAAGTGTGTGGCTGTGTGCTCAGGCAGTGTATGGCTGTCTGTGCCCTAATTAAACTACAGCCTCCCTGCATGCATGCTGCCTCCTCATGAATTACCACCTGAGTGTGACACTCACTTTTGCTCAGACTGGCTTTTGTCACTAAGCATTGTCTTTTTTCTTCATTTGTCCCTTAGCAGATCTACAATATCTGGTGTGCTCCACTTATCTTTGTCCTGGACCACAGTTTTGAGTTGGCCCAAGTATTTTGTCACTAAATAGTCTTGGTTTACTGTCATCAGATGTGACTTTGACCCCTGTGGCTTGCAGTCCATAAGCTTGAGGATGAATCAGTCCATGTATCAGGCCTGGTAACAGGGATGTTTTTGTGTCTGGGTCGCCATCAGTACTAAGAATGATTTCTTTTTTCTAGCTGAGATCCACCCATGTGACCAAATAGCAATGTGTAGTTTGCTTTGTGAATACTGCATTTGTTACAGTTTTGCCATAAATGTAGCCATATGCATAATTGATAGTTAGTATGCTGTGTGAAAGACATCTGCTATTAACATGGTATTTTAGCATGACAGGCTTTCAGAAATTTTAACCCTTTACGTTATCCTCACTCACCCTACCCTAAAGTGACTAATTGTGTTTTTATTCTTAGATATCTATATGAAATGGGATTTTTGCATCTAATATAAGAGTGTATCTACAATATTTTTTTTCTTCTCTGAAAAGGTCTTTTTTAAAACAGCCGTCTCACTATGATCTTCTGTGACACAATAAGGTCATACAGAGGCAGAAATTAATGTCAATTAGAGGAGGTAATCCAAGAGGACATCCGTGGTCTAAAAGGAGCCCAAATCACTGAAATGCAGTTCTGGCTCACTTCAGACAAAATGCAGTCAGGATGCTAAGGTGATTGACATGGGGTAGGTCTATTTATTTGAGCGGCTCAACAAATAACTACTATGGTAATGAGACATCATAGAGGGAGCCAATAGAAGGAGACTTGTTTTTGTTGTGAACAAGAAGACGGATGGGAATTGGACAGAAAGCGGAGAGGGAGAGAGAGAAAGAGAATGAGAGAATGAGTAGAAGAAAAATCTTGCCTGCTGGGCATTTCCTTGCACTTTTAAGGCCTAGTTGTAAGAATTATGTGTGAGGACTTTCCCCTTCTGTGTGTTTATTCTAGGGAGAAAACCAGTTCACACTGGAGACAGTGAGAAGGGCTATTTCAGTATCAGGGTGTTCAGTCTGCATTATGCTTGACTTTTGTTGTCACTTTTTTCTAGCTTTTGATGCAGACATTGTGATTTTCTGTGTGAAAATCAGTGGTATTTTCTAGTCATTAGGCAGCATTTGTGTTGACCACAGTTGAACCACATCAAGAGAAGCTTTTTGTTTTGTATGTTCACATTAATACCTGGTGATTTCAGTCCTGTGGATTTGCTATGGGGAAAGTAATTTACTGAATCTAGGGTTAGTCTGAAGTACTGTAAGTACAAAGGGATTTCACATTCATCTCATGCTATTGCATCTCGAGTCCTTGGTGTGTGAGTAGAATGTAAAGAGTGTGTGTTAGTGCACCACTGGGACAGAGAGGACACAGGTCAACAGCATACTGTAACAGGCAGTGGACAAAGTGCATGTCCAGAGTGTTTGTGTGAGTGTTTTTGGTCAGTGTTTCTGGAGCCTTCAGAGAGTATACTGATTGTGCTTGCACGTCAGAGACTCCTCCTCTTCCTGCCACATTTTTTATCTGACCACTGTCTGCATTCAGTCTTTGATGTTTCACACTAATGAGGCAGGGCTTGTTTCAGAGATGGAACTTTCTCTGTTATGTCTGCAAGCGACTGCTTTTAGTGAATTTAGAGCATTCTCGATTTTAATGGATGGATTTTAATGTATATATATATATATACACTAGATGGGTTGTAACCAGCATACAATTGAAGCTTACATCAGCAGAAGGGAATGATGCAATAGTTGCCATGTTGTAAAAGCCAGGGCACACACTGAAATGACAGTCTGATCTGTTAGTTATGTGGGTTGTCGGCCAACGGGGACAACAACCCAGAACTGTAGGACATAATATTCATCTGACCTCTCGCTTATTTGAGGTATTTGTGTGTATTAAGTGTTAAGTTCCAAAGACCGTGCTTGCAATCAACTAATACAGTTCTGCCCCATCCATCACCAGTTCTCTGTTACTGTGAGCCATAGTGGAACCACTCAGAGAGATTAGCTGAAGCTATATTTCAGTTTACTGTTATTGGACCTCTAAGAGAGAATTAGAGTTAGAGTTTGAGTAGTTCAGTAATAACCGGTAACTTGATCGACTTCAATAGACTGCTCTAGGAAACTCCAACAGATGTGGGTTTAGAAGATGACTTTTCTAATACCTCCGCCAGGGCAGCTAAACATTCAGTGCTTTATTTGTTTCTTGAGTTATATGCAAAAATGTTAAAACTTCTCCTTTCTTGCAATGGTGAAGAATCCTATAAAACTTCTTGTAATCTAATCACTTTTAAGTTGGTCGATTTTCATCAAAATCCATCCATACCTGTTTGAGTTATGTTGCTAACTAACAAACAAACTAACAAACAAACAAATGCTGATGATTACATAACCTCTGGTGGAGGTAATAAGTTTCAATGTTTATGTCCAGTGGTGAGATTATATATGCCACAGCTTCAAGGCTAACAATTTATTTGAAACATTTAAACACTACGCTGTGTTATTAGATCTTTTCTTTTTCTATCTACTTAATTCAGTGTCAGTGATTTCTGCCACATAGATTCAATGGTTTGTCCTGTCACCCCACCCCCCTTACAATGACTTTGTGAGAGAACTTCTCACTGTTTTTAGGTTTGCCCCACATGCTATTATTGGCCAGCCCTGACAGGGAATGGCACACTTCTCATCACTTTACACCAAGTTTCTCAGCTGAATTAAATGACTCATGCAGCACTCATAACATTTCCAGATATCCTAAGGATTTCAACAACGGGACATCACCAGCGGACTAACTACCAGCCAGTCAAGGTCTTGTGTGCTGTCCCTCTCAGAGCAGATGTTGGGCTGCCCTTTACACATTAGGAGACAGACGTGTGTGTTTACCTCAGTGGGGTGGTTGACAGAATTAGAGGGGAGTAGACAGATAGAGGGGAGAATAACAGGAAGTAATGCAGTCAGATAGAGGGGGAAGTTTCACACTTTTCACAGGAACACCAGGGGTGTGGACAGAACTCTGGTCAGCTCTCACAGAAATAGCTGGCTCACGTCTATAAGCACAAACACAAATAGAGGTTAGAATCAGAAAGCTGGAGGCCTGAAGTAGTAGGGAGCGTTTCTCTTCCAGACAGACAACCTGATGTGCCTTCCATAGCTTTATAGGGACACATGTACCTCAGGGACATTATAGGGAACACACACACGCATGCACACACACACACACACACACACACACACACACACACACACACACACACACACACACACACACACACACACACACACACACACAGACCCACAGAGTTAGTGAGTGAGTGAGTGAGTGAGTAGCTGAGTGAGTGTGAGAGAGAGAGAGAGAGATCCAAAATCACTAATGGGGTCAACACTCACCTCCTCAGAGTCTGTTTTTATAGTACACTGCAAAATGAGAAATAAATGATGTTGTAGAGACAGGGAAAGGCACAGGCAGACTGACTGAGAGTACAAGGCATAAGGAGAGATGGGTGGAGCAGGAGCAAAGGAGGGGAATGATGCTGCTCATGTGCAAAAGAGGGATACATTCTGCAAGGTCACACCCAGTGCTGTTTAACTCCCTGCTAGTACCAGCCTTCCCTGTCCTGTGAGACTAGGAAGCAGATGGCTGTTGTAAAGTCATAATCTGTCAGTAGTTTGCAATATGTAGTATGCAGACAATGATTTTGTCAATAGCCTCTGTGCACTGAATGGGGGTTAAAGACCAGCATTAATGGTTAAAATTGTAATTCCGCATAATTTGAAAATAACGGAAAAAGTATTATTATGAATACAATAATAATTAATAATTAATTAATAAAAAATCATTATTTCATTTGATCCATCCAGTAAATGTTAATTTTTGTGAATGTTGTGAATGTTATCACATAATTTTAATAGAGCCACTAGAGTCAGCAGGAAGTAGTATTTGTTAAGTAGTATTTTTTTCCCTTACATCCCTGACATCTTGCACATGCTGCACAAATGTGGGTAGGTAGGGTAGGGAGCTGACCTATATTTAGTTTATCTTTGTGCAACATGTCAATGTGCAAAAAGCCAGAATTGGGACTGTTTTGGACCCTACGAAAAGAGTTAAAAACCTGTGGTGTCAGGGAAAGTGGCTTTAGAAGAGCATGAGGTTTCAGGAAATAATGGGGGCCACAGCAGCTAGGATGAAGATACAGTATATATGATGCCAGAGAGGTTCCAGGCACATATCACATTTGTCTAATGATATTGCACAGTATGTCAACATTCCCACATACTTTTATTTGGAGATTAATGTGCATCTCCAAAAACGATTTAAAAAATGTGTAATAAAAAGATTACATGTTGGATTTATATTAAATTTGTATTTTTTGTATGGTTCCTATGGCATAAAAGTTTTTGCGGTGAT
The DNA here is from genome assembly GCA_027475355.1 of Coilia nasus. Classification (NCBI taxonomy): domain Eukaryota; kingdom Metazoa; phylum Chordata; class Actinopteri; order Clupeiformes; family Engraulidae; genus Coilia; species Coilia nasus. The sequence continues at coordinate 8,072,836 of CM050221.1, forward strand.
TACCTGACCTCATATTGTGCAACTGGATATCTACACGGCATTTTTGTTGTTTTTCAGTGTGAAACATATTTCTCTCTTCTTTTTTTAGGTGTAGTGGATTAGGAGAAGCAGAGGAAGTTATCACCTTAAAGAGGACAGACCCCAGTATCCCATCCTCTCTCTGTGTGCATACAGAAACCCACGTGCATGAGTGTTTGTTAATGACGGTCGCTCACTATGTGGGTGACCCCGTTTCTCTTGTTCCTGTCACCCCCACTTCTAGTCAGCCCCTTTGTCCCCCTGCATCTGAGATGAGAAGACCTAGGAGCCACTGTTGCATGAGGCATCTCTGCCCTGTGTGAGCGTCCCTGCACCCCAGCCCTCCCCATCGCACTGAGGTGGTGGGCCCGGGATGGCCTCTTTGGACCTGCCCTACCGCTGTCCTCGTTGCGGGGAGCACAAGCGCTTTCGGAGCCTGTCATCCCTGCGTGCCCACCTGGAGTACAACCACACCTACGAGACCCTGTACGTCCTCTCCAAGTCCAACAGTGTGTGTGACGCTGCTGCACTGCTCCCCCTGGTGGCTGCCGATGGAGCGCTGTTAAATCAAGCCACCGCTGCTGCTGCCGCCTCCCCCTACCGCGAGTTGCCCTGCCCAGACGACCTCAGCTTGACACCTTCCGCCACCCGTTATCTGCCCAGTGTGGAGTTCCCACTGGGGGAGATCTTGGTGAAGAAGGCCATGAGCTCGGCTGACGGGCCTCCTAACCCAAACAGCACGGCGGTGGCCGTGGCTGCAGCAAACGTGGCAGCCAGTGCGGTGGAGGCGGCCTACGAGGAGGGTCTGGCACGGCTGAAAGCGCGGGCCTTTGAGCGCCTGGAGCTGGACGAGCGCCTGGAGAAGCTGTCGGAGGAGGTGGAGCAGAAGATCGCCGAGCGTGTGGGCCGGCTGCAGGCAGAACTTGAGAGGAAGAGTTCGGAGCTAGAGAGGGCCAAACTGGAGAGCGAGCGGCTCAGCCAGGAGAAGCAGGACCTTGAGAGCAAGGCAACGGAGCTCTCGCGGCAGGTGGACGTCTCGGTAGAGATGCTGGCCAGCCTCAAGCAGGACCTTGTCAACAAGGAGCAGGAGCTCTCACACAAGCAACAGTGAGTCACTCAGACTATCTAAATGTGCATTTGTATGCCTTTTTGTATCATGTGTTACATCAATGCTCATTGTTGCTCATCATATTCAGTAGTAACCAATAACTTGCCGTGCTTTATTGCTTGTGTGCGTGTGTGTGTGTACGTGTGAGTGTTCCCCAGAGCTCAGCACCCGCCAAGCACCAATGGCATGGAGATTTTTGTTTTGGTGGGTGAATTATGGGAGTTGCTGTTCATAAATGAAATAGATTACAGTTTCAGTTACAATGAACACCTTCTTTTAAATTCACAGGGCATTAAATATGCAATATCCTGATATATATGACATATTTGCTAACAAGTAGAGTTAGCTCCAGTTAGTTTCCTAACAGGCAAACTGGATATATCAGTGTAACACGGCTAACTGTCTGACCTTATTTGTTTAAAATAAGCTCAGTGGTGGTTAGAAACTGTGTTAGACTTGCCCGAAATGTGTGAGGATGTCAACTGCAAGCAGCTAGCTAACGCCTCCTTGGTGACGCTGCTTTGCAGTGGTTGGTTTAAAGTTCACTGACGTCTGTGCAGATGCATTAGGCTTGTCTGAGATGTCAGCCCGTCTGTCTGAGACATACGTCAACGAGAATTGCTGGTCACAGGAGGGGTGGGCATTAAATGTGGAAAATAAAGTCGAACACAAATCTTGAACGAGACCTCCTCGATCTCCGTAGCAGATGACACACAAGTCATGTGTGGAGAGGGAGGGCGGGGGTTGTAGTCCTCTACTGTCTATGGTTGTAGTGGGGTGCACTGAGAGTTCAATTTGAGTATTTCTTATTTTTTAGATTCACATTGAAACAAAACGAGTTGCCCCAAAGTGCTCCACAACACAAACATGAAAACTAAGACAGCAAAACCATAAAACAAAGACCAGAAGTGGGTATATAATACTGAGAATGAAATAGAAATGAGATTAATAATTAAATAAATAAAAGGTCGGGCTTGACAGCGTCAGATTAATGCACCAAAACCATCAGAACAAGGTAAAAATAGAGAGAAGAGATATGTCTTGAAATTGGAGTTAAATAACGTACACTTTAGATGACAAGTTGAGTGGGGGAGCACCGGACAATGCGCCTGCACAGACGTCAGTGAACTTTTAACCAACCGCGGCAAAGCAGCGTCACAAAGGAGGTGTTAGCTAGCCGCTTGCAGGGAGCAACTGCAAGAGTCTGTAAGATTTGTCTGTAAGCATCTTACTCCCCCAAGTTTTCAGGTCATGTGACATGGTCGCATTTTTGTGACATCCTCACACATTTTGGGCAAGTCGGACACAATTTCTAACCATCATGCAACATTTTCAGACTGCAAACGGCTGCAAACGGATGCAAACCTTTTCATCAAGTCAAACGCGGCTATTGTCTGGTGCTCCCCCACTCAACTTGTCAACCCACTCAATCTAAAGTGTACGTTATTTAAATCCAATTTGAAGACATAGATCTTCTCTCCATTTTTATCTTTTTCTGATGCGTTTATCTGATGCTGTCAAGCCCGGCCTTTTATTTATTTAATTATTCATTTAATTTCTATTTCATTTTCCGTATTATATACCTACTTATATTCTTTGTTTTATGATTTTACTGTTTTAGTTTTCATGTTTGTGTTGTGGAGTACTTTGGGCCAACTCGTTTTCTTTCAATGTGAATAAGAAAGATATAAAATAAGAAAGACTCAACTTGACTCGACTCGACAACCATAGACAGTAGAGGACTACAACCCCACCCTCCCTTATTCCGCACACACAACACATGACTTGTGTGTCATCTGCTACGGAGAGCGCAGAGGTACGAGCTCAGTCTCGTTTATCTTCCGCATTTTAATGCCCACCCCTGCTCTGACCAGCAATTCTCGTTGACATCTGTACACACAGACACAGACAGAAGGACTGGAAACTCCAACACGCCTAGTGTGTGAAAGATGTCATGGTGGTTAAAATTCTGACGTAACCAATAGCCTACATAGGTGGCGTTTTTTAATATCCTTCTATCTTGTTTTAGTATAAGATGTCTATGGGTAGAGTACTGATGCTTGCCTTGGTCAACAGAAAAATGTGTAGTTTATATACCTCTGACCGACAGGCCTTACATAAACAATATCTTGTGGTTTTTATTGTTGTTGGCTGACTTGTTCAAGCGTTCAAAGCAATAACTCTGCTTAAACAGCTGTGTAGATCCAACGTAGTTTACCCCAAAAATGGGCATGTCAGCTCCTAGATACCGTGTTTGGTGTGACGTTAATGTTGGTGTGTGAAAGTTTTCATGTGGGTAAAATTTTAATGAGACCAATAGCCTACATAGGTAGCGTTTTGATGGTTAACCTGCTACAAGCCATCAAACCTCCATTGGCAAAAGTTGTAAAGTACTGATGCACCTTAAAGATGGACAAAGTAAGAATTGTACGCAAAAGTAAAACTGAAAGTATTGAAAAATACTGAAAATAGAAATAGTCTAAAAAATGACTGAAAAGTAAAAATGGTCTACTTTGTTAAATATTTAAAATGTGGTGAACATGAAATGAAAACAAGCAATGGTAAAAGGTAGTATGTCACTGATGCTTTAAATAGTTTTAAAGAGTGCTTTTTTATTTTGGATGGTAAAAAATTTGCTTGGACAGTAACTTTTTTCAACTAGCAACCAAATTGGCTGGTAGGACAAAACGTTGATTTTGACCCCTGGTGTTCACTTTAGCTGTTACATGGTGGCATTATTGTGTTTGCAAACACCTCTGTGATGGATACTCCTCTACTCCCCTCTCTGTCCCCCAGCATAGTTCACCTTTCTCAGGCAGTCTGGCACCAGCTGCCTGGTTTTGCTCCAGCTGTTTCTCTCTCTCTCTCTCTCTCTCTCTCTCTCTCTCTCTCTCTCTCTCTCTCTCTCTCTCTCTCTCTCTATTTGTGTGTGTGTGTATATATATATATGGAGTACATATACATATATATGCTTCACTTATATAGGCCTTCATAAGACCATACGTGCCCTCCTAACTTCACAGTTCTTCATACATTTCCTGTGTTATTAAATCAAATATAGTGGGCCAGGGAGCAGAAAAAACTCTTCTCTTCATCTGACATTCTTCCAGTTTTCAGTGCCCATCGTGGTAGCTATCTGTGCCAAATGTCGGCAGTCGTCTGGAGGGACAATCCAGACCCAAGCGCTGATCTCATTACTACCACATTACCACAGCCTCTCAGGACATGCTGCTGCACCACTGCACTGATGCAGGGAAGATGAGACCAAATATCCGAGATGAGCGATATTAAGTGGTGTGTGTGTGTAGCTGTGTGTGTGTGTGTATCTCTCTGCGTGCCTCTTCTATTAGAAGTTACTCTCTGGCATTGGTAGACAAAGTAAACATTTTGTGTGCCCATTCTGTCCCAGGCTTCGGAGGAAAGCTGGCAGTTAATTTTTTTTCTCATTTTATGTCTTTTCTGTATTCATAGTCCTTAGCCAAGTTCGGAAATGGAAAATACATCACAGCCTACAAATGAAACATGTGGTTGACCAAAATAACCAAACCTCATATGGTAGTCACTCTACAGTTCAAACAAGCATGACTCCCTCTCTAACATTAACAGTGCGAGTCTGAAATAAAGTCATGATGATCAAAGTCACACAGACCATCTTCCTCAATGCTATGTCAGCATATTAATCACAAAGTCAAAGACATGTCAGATATAATTTTTTTTCTAAGTGATCCTTCCATATCTCTGAATATTTTGTATTTATGCTTATAAAGGTTGATAATTATAGAAACAACCACTCTTGAAGGTAGTGCTTCAGAAAATTCATAAAATAACAAAGAAAAACATTGTGGTCGTACAATTTCTTTTCCCAGGATATGCATGTTTGTCTAATTGTCAGTAATTATATGCATATGCACCTAAGTTCCCCTGCCAGAAGAGGAAAGGAAAGCGTATTTCATTCTCTGTGTCAAGACTTCCTGCCACAAACTGAGAGGTTATACATTTTTGATGGCTAGTTTGGGTGGTTTGCTGAGCGTTCAGTTTTCTGACTATGGCAGAAAACGAAGAGGGACAATCTTCTTTGATGTTATCAGTGAAAGTTGAAGCAGAATGCTTCTGAATGATTAGCATGTTAAGGATGTCTGCAGGCAATCCTTTTTAATAGATTGGGGTTGTCTGCATGCAGAGAGAGGGTCACATGCTTAGCTGTGATAACATCACTTCCTGTGGGGAAAATAATCTGAGAAGTATTCGGTGCTAAGGCCTAAATGTCTCTAAGGCAGATCTTATGCTGTCTCACAGCAAGCCAGACACCACATGACTGTTACAGCAAGGAATGCAGTGACTGCCAGCTTCTACCATAGAGACACTGTTAAATATGCAAGGTATTATTGGAAGCAAGTGTGCTACTGAGAAAAGTGACATTGTAATGAACAAGAGACAGTATTACCTATTACCCTGCTCTTAACCTAACTAGAATCACCATTGTATCACTGCTAGCACCGGGTGCACATTTAGCCATTAAGCTAGGGTGTTTCTGAGTATTTCGAATGTGTTACAACATAACTTGATATTACTTTTGAAGATGGTGATTCCAGTTGCTGTTTGGTTGCGAAGGTTTGAGGAAGTTACTGCCAAGCCTTATCTTTATATCAGCCCCTAGCTTTGAATTGAGTGGCTTTGAGTAAAGAATCTGAGTGTTTTAAAAGTTCAGCATACACACATCCATTTAATATTACAGTGTATACATTCATTTCATGTTGAAATGCTTGTGTGCAAAGGAAGGAAGACATGGAAACAAGTAAAAGCCACAGGTCTTGTATATTTGCAGTCAGTAGTGGAAGGAGTAGGCCTCAGACCTGGTACTTAAAGGAATACGCCACAATCAGATGAAATTGAGTCTGTCCCCGCACGCAGTCCCTTGAGTTGGATAAGTGGGCAGAAGTGTTTTCTAGCAGATCCCAGCTATTGTCTGAATCTGGCAGCATTGACCTTAGCTTAGCTTAGCATAGTGGCTGTAATCTAGCATTGCCAACTAGCACACCGTGCCAAACGTGAGTCAATTCACTCGATTTTTTTTTTGTAATAACTTCTAAGGACTGCGGGGACATACTCAGTTTCATCTGAGGGTGGTGTATTACTTTAAGTGAAGCTTTAGGTGGAGCAGAGGGGTCAAGGAGGGGCGGACCTCACAGAGACAGACCTTACCAGTGTAGATTTAGGTATATCAATTAAGCCCACAACACAGCCCATTTCACTTTGTTTTTTGTCCCTCTCTCTTTTTCTTTCTGACTGTCACTTCCATAGCATATTGCAAAATATAATACAGATTATACAGCAGGAGGAGACTTATGATGTGGCTTTTCCTCTGCTGTGGTGGAAACAAGCCCAGGATCTAAGAGCCGTGTCCCAGAATGCACAGTGCTCCTTCCTGGATGGGAGCTGTCCTCATTTACAGAATGAATGAACAAAAAATATATGAATGCAAGCTGCTCCCCTTGGTTCTTTCCTGTAGCACTTTGCTAAATATAAAGCATTCCCTGTGATCACAACATTACATGATCACACTGCATGCCGCTCATTTACTCTCAGCATAAATAACCTTTTGTTGGATGCAGCAGTATGAAGAATGGCCTCTTAGTGAGGCCTTGACAGCTAAGAGCCCCACTAGCAAGGGCATTTGTAACCCCCCACCCCACTCCACTCCTGTCTGGCTGCGTATATGTGCCAGTGTGGAGATGGCGGGGTTTGATTTGCGAGGCCTTGAAGGGAAAGGCACTCAAAGGTGGATAGTGGACAATGGGGCTTTTAGAGTTAATCCAGCAGTATATCTACAGGCTCCACACCTCTACCCTCATTGCAGTGTCTCTCCATTTCTACAGGATCAGTAGCTGTTGCCCCTCCCTAGCTATGGTAAGGTTGGGACAGAGTGATCAGCTTCTGAGGAAACTGTTTGATTCTCAGTAGGGGTCACAAGACTCCTCCAAAAAGGACATATAACATGGTGCTGGGGTTATTGGATGCTGTGTGTACAGTATGTGTCTTTACTTGAAAAGCCCCCCACTGTTTTTCCTGTAAAAAGCAGAACATTGATGTTTCTTGTGAGTCAGGAGTTAGTGAGGAGTTTGCAACACAGCTCAGGGAAGCTCAGGGCTTAGACTGAAATATTTTCTTGCCTTGATTGATTTGTGGAAGGACGTGGATTTAGAGCCAGCCTTGAAAAGCAAGTCATGCATGTCAGGCGGTGAGGAAAAGCTTTGAAATTGGCTTGATGAATGTATCACCAGGACAAGAGCTTCAGCGTTCTTGCAGCTTGGCCTTTCTATTCTCCTGCCACAGTGGTTTCTTTCATCCTTCTCCACTTTCTTCTGCGCAACTCATCACTCCGCCATACCTCGCAACAAAAATGATTTTCTCATCATTACTGAGGTTGTGTTGTCTTACCTGGTGCCTTTATGTTGTAACATTGAAGCAAGCATTCATGAGCAAGTTTGTTCATGTGCAGATACTAAGAAAAAATAAAGGGTTTTTTTGTGGCAGAAGATCCACAAGCATGGCAGTGACCACCAAACCTGGCAATGAACAATCAATGCCATCAATCATACATCTTAGTCCAATGTACTCTCCGTGAAACACAACCAGTCATGAATATAAATGCTGAATACTTTCCTGGTTTAATGAGGTATGGTAATAATGATTGGAAGTGGTGCATTGTTCTCAATGGCCTTTATGAACATTTAAAGATCATGAATTATTCATGATGTGCAGGCGTCGCTCTGTACGCTGTGAATGTGATTGACCGAGGGAGCCGCCAGTCCCTGTGCATCTGTTTGTCTGTCTGCTTGTCAGTAAAGGATCTGGGACTCTTGCATGGTTGCTGTCAGCTCTACTTTGAATTCGCACTGCACAAACGTGTATAATAAGGTAACCCACACCTCCTTGATGTTTTTTATTTTTGCCATACTAATTTCTGTTCTATCCCTAAATCGTTTCTTTTTTGTCTGTCATCATCTCTTGTGGTTCGTTTCTCCCAAACTCAGTGAATATTTGTTATCATGCACTGAACTCTGCACCTGCCTGGGTCTCAGCACTGGGAATCATGTGGACTTGCACTCACATCTGTGTGTGTGTGTGTGTCTTTTCGCACTGTCATGTTTAAACTGCACTGCTATTTTTGTCCATGTTGGGAGTAAGTCCCAAGAGGCATTTAGCATTGATAACTATTCTGCAAGTAGTTGGCAATGCTTATACAGGTATAGGGCACGAGACCCCAAATGAGCTCATGCTATTTGCCTTCTTCTCATATTGGAATTATTTGCCTGAATTGAATTGAATCATTGCTTATGAATGCCCCTGACTCTAATTACTCAAACCTCGTTTTCTACTCTTGACTTGTTTTCTCTAATTAGCACCTAGCAGCTCCCCAAGGATAGAGTTACATCCAACACAAGCCAATTACATCTGTGAGTCAGCTGTGGGCTTGTCAATATATTTTAGGAGTTTAATTTTTTCACAAACTACAAAATCAACAGTCCACTGATTATTGTGGATGTCATTAAAAACTGCTCCTAAGCCTCCTTCTCCATCTTCCCCCTGGGTCAGATGTCTCATGTGTCATGTCAAGGCTGCTGAATGGCTAACCAGATAAACCTCACCATATCTTTAAGGCCTTTGGCATTAGCAGAGTGAAATGATTCATATAATCAAATTAGTAGCAATAACAAGAGTGCTTATATTCTGTAACTACACTCCACCTGGTCTTTACAGAATGTATGCTCTGCTGTAGCTGACACTGTCCACACCATTTCTAGCAGTAGCCATTTTTTCCACTCTTGATTATCTCACTGACAGTTCCCTTGGGAACTCTTTTTTAATTGTCACATTGGGCTATGAGTGTCCATGAAGCAGTCATTTGCCAGGTGTTTTATTGGTCCTGCACCATCAATTTATTTCATTCTCGGGGCCTACATACTGAGTAATAATCAGGGCCTCTCACTTTGATGTCTGTTGTGGGGCTTTTCAGAGGAAGATCAGTTGCACTTTAAAGTTCTATCATCATGATAGTCTGTTCTGAGCAGTTCATTGTATTTTTTATGTAAGGGATAATGGACGATGCAGTAATGTGGCCACGACGCGAAACGGAGTGGCCATTGCACCTCGAAGTGCATTAACTTTCTGATATATGATCACCGTGTCATCCATTATCCCGATTATACCACAGTTACCACACTTGTCTAATGTTAATTTCAGGTGATAATTTCCACGTTTTAATCGCTAAAACAAACTTATTTGTAGAACTATTTCCCTCTGTCCATATCTGGTTGGGGCTTGCTGATGGGGTTGCAGTTATGCACTCCACCTGTCTGTTACCCTTCCACTGCAGGGCATAAGTGGCCTCAGGCCTTACCCATCCCAGAGGGGAAGGCTGCAGTGGTGCACTGAGATGTTGTTCCTCAAAATGTCTCTACTGGGTCTTTCCATGCCAAACCACTCAATTTTTTTTCAACATACCAAATTTTAGCTCATTCAGACCATTTTTCACAAATCTAGAGAGTTTTGAAAATTTCACGTTTTTTTTTTTTTCATTACAAAGGGGAGAAAATTCCCTTTCAAATGATATATAACATGATGACCTTTCAAGGTCGTCACATTTTCAAGGTCATTTGATGTGAGCTTGACCTTTGACCTAATTTTTAAGGCGATGAGTATCGATTGATTTTGACGAAATGTCATTATCTGCTAGGCAAAGAAGTATCAATTATGCCTACAAAGTTTCAGTTTGGAGAATCAAATGGTTTGGGAGATATTCAAGGAAGACTTTTTGATATACAGGGTGTTCTAGAAATAAATGCTGGCAAAAAGACAATGTCAAGTAGTAACATTTATTTATACATGTAGGCTGCACAAATTTGCTGTAAACAGTGCTATGGTAGATATTCAAGGAAGTCTGTTTGGTATACAGGGTGTCCCAGAAATAAAATACAGGCAAAAATGCAATATCAAGTACCATTTTACACTCACATGTAGGCTACACAAATGTATGGTAAACGCTGCCATAATGATCTTAAATACCTTGAACCTGCAGCTAAATGGCAAGGTTACTTGATTCGAGATGCTCAAGCCATACTAGATTCTGCACCAAGTTGTCTAACAGCCAAGTACTATATGTAGAATACCACAGGTCGTAATCTCAGTTATAGTCACTTTCCCCAAACTGGTCAACATTGTCACAAATGGCTGGATGCAAAAAATGTCTGAAAGGCTGTTTTATGGAAATGAAACAATCTTTCTTCATGGAATTTCACCAATAGAATTTCATGGAATAGAATAGAATAGAATTTAATGGAATTTCACCAATAGAAATCCTGTCAGTACTTGGTTATGCTGCTGTATCATGCTCTTGATGAAAAAAAACAAGCGTATATGTGACCCATCACACCAAAACAGGTATTAAGTGGCATGTGGCAGTTCTGAGATACGGCCCAATATAGTTGCAGAGGTCATGTTGGGCCAATTTTGAGTTTCACATATTTTTGTTTACTTAGGCTTGTGAACTTTCACCTTCTGATCATAAAATCATCAACAAACTACAAATGGCTACTTTCTGAGCAGTTTCTGTAACATCATATCAGATACATCAGAATCTTCTTTGAATATCTCCCAAACCATTTGATTCTCCAAACTGAACCTTTGCAGGCATAATTGATACTTCTTTGCCTAACAGATAATAAAATTCCGTCAAAATTGATCGATACTCATTGCCTTAAAAAATAGGTCAAAGGTCAAGCTCACATCAAATGACCTTGAAAATGCAACAACCTTGAAAGGTCATCGTGTTATATATCATTTGAAAGGGGAATTTTCTCCCCTTTGTAATGATACCAAATTTATGGAAATCGAGTGATGGGTTTGCAAAATGTAGCCAATTTTCTGTTCCATGGTGACTAATCGATGCAAAAACGGTAATATTTTCAAAACTCTCTAGATTCGTGAAAAATTGTCCGAATAAGCTGAAATTTGGTATGTTGCCATTTCTCAAGGATACCCACGAGTATGCCAAATTTAATCAAAATCGGAGGGGGGGCGGAAAAAAATTGAGTGGTTTGGCATGGAATGACCCATATATGAGTCAGGGTGTGTGTATTAGAAAGTGGTGTGTTTAATCTAAAACAATTAAGATTAGAGATTTCTTGATCCCAGTCATCCCAGTCCCAGATTGTTCCTGTGTATATTTTGACACTGTCTTGTTGTGATGTGATTGATATGATTTTTGTTTTTCATGGTGTCTAGTTGCACTCCTCTGTGTTGACCCTTTCACACTCCCTCTTCACGTCCATAACAGAGAGGTGGCTCAGATTGACCAGTTCCTCCAGGAAACAGCAGCGCGGGAGGCGAACGCCAAGGTGCGGCTACAGCAGTTCATCGAGGAGTTGCTGGATCGTGCTGACCGCGCTGAGAAGCAGCTCCAGATCATCAGCAGCTGTGGGACCACACCTAACGGCAGCCTGGGACGCTGTAGCGTGCAGGGGTCAAAGGGCAACGGGCGACAGGTGAGATGGAGATCATTGTGGGGTGGGATGTGCTCAATGGGATTAGTAGGGGAAAGTCACTTCATCACTTGTACACTTAAACGCTTCGCACATACTTTTGACAAAGCCGGGTAATTTGCAATAATTTATGAATTTCATTCCTAGGAGGGTCCCAATTAATTTTGTGCTCTTCGTCTCTGGCGTTTAAATTCAGTAAGCAGTAAATACCTGGAGGTGTGTGTGTATCTGTGTGTGTGTGTGTGTGTGTGTGTGTGTGTGTGTGTGTGTGTGTGTGTGTGTGTGTGTGTATGTGTGTGTGTGTGTGTGTGCGTGCGTGTGTGTGAATCATACTTATTCATCTTGAGTAGAGTCAGGTCCTGGAGTGAATATTAGTGTTATGAAATGGTGAGAGATGGGTGTGCAGCTTTGTGTGTGTGGTGTAGGTGTGTCTCTGTCAAGATGGGAGGGGGGTTTGTGTGTCTTTGGCAATGTGTGTGCGTATGTGTGTGTGTGTGTCTGTGTATGTTTATGGGTAATTTATATGTAATTGTTTTTGCTTCTTTAGGACATGTTTCTTTTATACTCACTGACTCTTCAACATCATGTCATGTCACTAAAGCTGCTTCTTGTTGCCTTATTACAGAAGGCCCAATAAAGCCTGGCAGCTGCTTACATTTTTGGAGATGAATACCATATGAGGACAGCAGTGTCTGCCTTGGTAGATAGTAGAAACACCCTGAGCACATAGGTCATTATTTATGTGGAACATGAGCTTCCTAGGCAGATTTCTGTTGTGTTGAGAAGTCAGGCCTCTGTTTACAGAAGCAGAGGTGGTGTTTATCTAGTGGAATGTGTCTCTTGACAGTGCTTGGCCAGAGCCCCTCGCTGATGCTCTAAGGGGCAGGGGCCTAATTATAAGCTCACCTCTGCAACTGGTGGAAACTTGGGTCTGTGCACCCAGCAACTGCAGAAAGCGCAGGTGCTGTGGCCCTATCCCTATCATTTCTAAAGAAATAAATACTTCATCAAAGTCTCAAAATTTACTCAGTAAGACTTTCTGTTGTTATTTGAAATCTGCACAGTAGATTCGAGTCATAGTCAGGTATGGTTAACATAATTCACCATCTCCTTGTTCCAGTACTCAGGTGCAATGGCACACATCACTAAACTTGCAGTAAGAGCATCTCAGAGCATGATGATGTATGTTTACTGTGCCATTTACAGTCCTTGGTTACAGTAATCTAGTCTGTGTAACAGTGGTAGAAATTCTTAGGCAAATAATGTCACAGTATCTCTTTACTAGACTATCTTAATTTGGGGAACAGTTTCAAATGATGATATTCATCAAGATGGATGTGTCTAGGAGAGACATTTATCACAGAGATATGAATTGGTACCTTATTAATTAATAGCCTCTTGACATAAACCGCACAGCATACAGAAGACTAAGCATACTTTTCGCCTACTACTGATAGCGTACTAAGGTATCCGGATGTTCTAGATCGCGGCTTCCTCATTTTTGCCTACTACATAGGTGGCTAGTTGGGGTATTTGGATGGACAGTAACTTTCCAATTGGACACACATTATGGAAAGACAGCTTATGTTCTAAAATAACGGGGAAATCGGTTACTTTATCACTGAACCATCTTGGAGATAGCTGGAGCTTCTTATGGTAGTGCAGCGTCCAGCAGGCGCCCTAACCTATGGTTGCTCCACTTTAGTGAATTGAGATACTGTCCATGTTTCTGCAGTCTTTGTGTGGGCATGATATGTTCCATGGTGTTGCCTAAGTGTTCTCACGAGGCAGCAGCATACAGCTGTGCTATTAACTGCCACTATCCTCAGTTCAGGCAGTTTTGTGGTTTTCCTGATGCCACCCACTAATCATGTTTATGTTCTCCAGGACTAATTTCACTGCTGATTACTGTGTGCTGGAGCTCAGCCTGTGTCTATAATACCCCTTCATAGAGATCAGTGGGAGATCCATTAGTAGCCAGTGAGAGTAGTCATGGAATAAATGCTTTATGCCGGGTTTGTAATTGATGCGTGCCCTGAGGCCCATCTTAGTGAATGTGCTGCAATTAAGTTTCTTGTTCATATTACTTTGAGTATTGTTGTGAGGCGACATTTTGTTTGGTGTACCCTGGAGCTTAGATGTTGGTGCATGGTGGTGATGTGCCTGTTGGGATCATTATACTGTACGTGAGTGAAGTGCAGAGGCATTCAAAATCTGTTAATAATTGGGTATTAGTTTTGCTTTTTTAAGACTGTCCTAAAGCCATGACATGCAACCTTTGGACAATATGCATTAAATGAATTAAATTAAATGAAAATCATCTAAAAATCATTATCGTATGTTAGACCAATTGGTTTAAGAAACCTCAGCCAGCATTGCTTTGTCAGCTGGTAATGGCTCATGGGGCCAGTAAGACTGCCCTACTTTCTCTCCTGGCCAAACAGGCTTAAACCCTCTCCCATCCGCCTGGTGAGGGGGAGGTGAGAGGGATGAGCAGCAGCACCTGTCTGTCTCAGATGGCGGACCACCCAGACACTCACCACCCCCCACTGGGGACTCCCTGCTCTGACGTCATATGGGTTCCCCCGTCATACCCCACCCCCTTTACATCTCCATGGAAACTCACATTATGAGAATTCAAGCTGTTATTATTACATTCCGTCTCCTTGATTGTTTGACTGCCATGAAGATCTGAAGTTGCACCCTGCATGTTAATGTTAATCTGTGTGTCCCTTATGAGAAGTGGGCTTTTGGGTCTCACTGCATGTAGGACACAAGAGCAGAGTGACCCAGTTCTGAGAGAGAAAGCCCAGAGTGGACAAACCCTACTGAGGGCAATCTGCACAGTAGGCTTATTTCATCTGATGTTACCAATATAGTGTCGCCTAAAACAGCTCTGACTAGGGCTGGGCTACTACAGTCATATTTTTGTGGAAAGAACAGTGACAGTAGCTATTTGAAGTGTGCTTAAGCTGAATTAGAAGTACATAAGTTCTGTATTACTGTACAGTGCATAGCAGTTTTAGTAGCAAATTTATTGATTTCAAGCAGCAGTCAGGTACTTGTGTATAAAAATGGTGAGTTGTTAAAATTTAACCCACATTTCTCTTAACCCTTAAAGTCGTCTATCTATCTATCTATCTATCTATCTATCTATCTATCTATCTATCTATCTATCTATCTATCTATCTATCTATCTATCTATCTATCTATCTATCTATCTATCTATCTATCTATCTATCTATCTATCTATCTATCTATCTATCTATCTATCGCTCAATCAAATTAAGTAGAGCTTTATTGGCATGACAAAATACACATTGCGTACACAGTGCGTGCCTATGTGAGCATGCATGTGTGTGCATGCATATGCGTGTGTGTGTGAGTATGAGATGCGTGTGCATGCAGGTGTGTGTAGGTATCTGTTGAAGGTATCTGTGTTTGTGATTTGTTATGCATTTCAGTCATAACGTGACTCTCTCTCAGGCATCTAAATAACTGTCTGCAATCTCTCTCTCACTCTCTCTCTCTCTCTGTCTCTCTCTCTCTCTCTCTCTCTCTCTCTCTCTCTCTCTCTCTCACACACACACACACACACACACACACACATACTCTCTCTCTCTCTCTCTCTGTCAATGTGTGTGTATGTGTGTGTGTGTGTGTGTGTGTGTGTGTGTGTGTGTGTGTGTGTGTGTGTGTGTGTGTGTGTGTTTGTGTGTGTGTGTGTGTGAGAAAGATGGATGGAGCAGACCTTTGGTTCCAGCCCATTTCTGAGCCATGTACACAGCCTCCACCCAGCTCATGCCTATGTGGGTCGCTGTGGAGATGGATGAGCTCCCTGTTCCTCCTGCGTCTTTTCCACTGGCACAAGGCCCAGTGTGTGTATGTGTGTGTGTGTGCCTGGACACGTGCCTGTGTGTGTGTGTGTGTGTGTGTGTGTGTGTGTGTGTGTGTGTGTGTGTGTGAGTGTGTGTGTGTGTGTGTGTGTGCCCGGACACGTGCCTGTGTGTGTGTGTGTGTGTGTGTGCGCGCGCACATATGTCTGTGCACACGCATGTATATGTGTGTGTATGATTGTGTCAGTGTGTATGTGGGCTGTCTCTGTTAGCAGTACCATGACTATTGGCTGCGGTCCCATCTCAACAGGCACTGGCACTGGCTAACAACTTACCTTTAAAACCACAGGAGGAAAGAGAGAAGGAAAGAAGGAGGAACACAAACATGGAGTCTGAGTAATGGGTGTGGCAAATAAATATAGGGAGAATTTTAGAGGTGGGGGGAGAAGACTGAGGAGTTGTGTTTGTGTATAAGAAGAGTTGGCATGTATGAAGTGACAGGATAAAGAACTGAATAGGGCATATCAAGGAATTTGGGTCTCTTCTGCTGCTCTCCCCCGCTCTGTCAGCTCTGACGGCCTTCTCATGGCAACCAATTAGCCTGCATAGCAGAACAGAGCAACTCATCCAAGTTAATTACATCTCGGCTGCACAGCGAACACTGCTGTAGCTCTTTGCATGACCATGGAGTCTGTGCTGTCTGAGCACCTTTGTCTTCAACACACTTCACTTCCACACCCTTTTAATAGCCTCTCAGTTGCTTTATAGTAGCAGTGACCATACCAGGCACAGTTTAGCTTACTCGAACAACTTTGGGCCTAGAACAATTTGTCTGAAGAAAGCATGGTGTTCATATTTAGATGATTGTCTGTCAATCAAATGACAGATGATTGTCTGTGGGGTTTGTTCCATGTCTCAGAGTGGGGTTACAACTGGAATGGGGCAAGTCTGCCAGTGGAGCATGATGAGTGATGGATGGTGTCATGTACGTTCCTCTCCTATGTGCCACTGCCGGGACAGAGGTGTGCTGATATCAGTCTCCTGACCCTGTCAGCTACACTTGGTTTTATATTTAGCCACTGTTGCTCTTCCTGTCATCCTATCTTCCGTGTGTGATGAGAGCAGGATGGTGCTGATGTGTTTGTGGACTGAGGTTTCATGTGTTTTATTTATCACCTAAATATTTGTCCCTGGCTATAAAGGGCTTGTTACACATTATTTCTCCCTGATTTCATTCTGGAGATGTTTTGACAGGCACACTGATTCAGACATATGTCTTTTTTTATGTCTCTTTCTTTCTCTCTCTCTCTCTCTCTCTCTCTCTCTCTCTCTCTCTCTCTCTCTCTCTCTCTCTCTCTCTTTCTCTCCCTCTCTCTCTCTGCAGAGGAATTCCAGTATCTCTGGAACATCCAGAGGCATGTACCAGGTGTCAGACCGGCACCCTTCCCCAAACACAGGGTAAGTGTGATGGACACAGCTGAAATGACTCAATACACTGCATCAGTCTTGCTCATTCATCCTTAATGTGATGGTCGCACAAATCTCAGTAAAAGACCTGTGAAATGGATCATTTCATCTAGTCATTATTCAACCATTATGCTGTTATGTATGACATTATGTCACATATTAAAAGCAGTATGTCACTTCCCAGCTCAAATCTAGCCCTCTGTCAGTAATAATTTATTTAATCAGTTCCTCCCCCTCCCAGACTGTGATGTCAAAATGTGGCATGGCTGCTCTTTGGTAACCTTGGCAACCTGTTCTCAGGACGTTGGGTCCTGTAGATGGCTTTTGTGCAGTAGACCGTAAGTTGCGATAAGCATGTGCTTAGTAGACCATGCAGATGGCCCTGACTGTAGCTGGAGTTCAGCTCCAGGCTGCTTCCAGATGCTAAGAACTCTGTTGGAGGAAAGAGCGGGAAACAGCAACATGTTCACAGCCTCCACAATCAATATCAACTATAGACCCCAACTCCACAAAGACTAAGTGCTTCGTCAATGGCCAATGAAACCCAATCACCACATCCCAGACATTTGCATAACTGGATTACTTAATCAGTTAAGACTTATTAACTAATGATTCCAAATGGGTTGTGCATTTTAAAAGTTATGAAAGTAGACTGATATTTGCTTATGATCACCAAAGCGCTAGACCTTAAGTGTGTAGTGCTACATGTGTGCTGCAACCTGTGTTTTAGGGGTCTTGTTTCAGTTTGCAGATTGAGGTCTCTGGCATGTGCCATTATGTTTGAGATCCTTCAGCATGCCTGAGTCTCTGAGCCATGCAGAAGAATCAGGTTGCCTCTCCCCAGGGTCCAGCAAAAAGGGCCTCACTACTAATGTGTGACTAGAAAAAAGAGAAATGGCATCAGACACTTGCACTTGTAAATGCGAGGCTCAAATTAACTGATTCACAATAGGTTAGAATTACAGTCTCCAGTTTGCATAGTGTGTGTGTGTTTGTGTTTGTGTGTGCTTCAGTTATGGCCAGTTTGTCAGTTCTGTTGATTCTTTTTGGCCGCGGCAGGGCTGGGGGAGAGACACTGAGCCCTGTCTGGTTGTGTGGGAAACAGCATCTATCATTCCCTACAGTCCTCTCAGCAGCGTCTTCACAGCAGCAGGAGCTCCGCAGCTGTAGATGTCCATTTGTCCCACCGGTGCAGCCATCCTGCCTCAGTGAGGTCATTTAACATTTTGGCAATAGAGATGAGCATCCCACATGCTGCAACACACTATTTGTCATTTTCCCCTCACTCTCAACACAGCAGACATTTTAAAGGCAAGACTTGCCATAAGAATGCTGTTGACATTTATATGTGTTGTGGATGAAGCCGCTGCATATAGGTTGTGTGCATCCTTACATGACACACCATCAGGATGTTCAAGCACTGTACTCTGTGCAAGAGAAGGAGGCTCACCAACCAGGCAGATAATGTCCATGTGAGTGAACTCATATGAGTCGTGGTAAACCCATCTGCTCAACACAGACGTCTAAGCCTGGGAGAAAAAAAAGAGACTGTTTGTGGATGCTCTCATTCACGTCTGGCTTCCCCCGAGGTGACGTCACGTCACAATGCCTCGGAGGCCTTTCCCCCTGAGTCAGACGCGGCAGTAGTCACCAAATGGCTAGCTTGGTTGGTGCAGCACTCGCCAAATGAGCTGTTGGCTACAGCTTTTGAAAAGCCATTGAGTCAACTATGCTACTTTAGATTTAGCTGTGTGGGTGTAAGACCAGTGTAACACAGTTATGTAAAATGTTATTGTGAAGATGTTCATATTTAAAATGATCATTGAAAGTTTCTTGTGTGTGCAATCCTGATTTGACAAGATGCTGTGAACAATGATGTAATTAGCCAGCTTGCTTGCAGTTTGACAAGCTTTAATTGTGCCATGTTGTCCTGGCGATACTATTTTAAATATAGTTTGACAATTGAATAGAAATGCAAACACCACCAGTACCTCTCACTGGTTAGAAAACACATTTCTTCTGTCTTTGTTTAAAAAGCCTTTGCACTAATATCACAGCTCAGCTAATATTTTGTCATTGTAGGAACAAGATACAGTATGCTATCTTCAGTGTTTCACTCTTTTATGGCCTCCCTTCTGGCTCAGAGGAGATTTTATTTTAACGTTTCATACTTTGAGCCTGCAGGATCCCAAGTTATCTGAATTATTCCAATGAATAGTTATTCTCTCATTAAGTGAAATGCACAGTGTCACCCTGCATGACATCAGAGACCTCTGTTGCCTGAAGACTTGTAGCTGAGAGCTTCTGGCTCTCCCTGCCTCATCTCTTTCACACACAGGCTGTACAGGGCAGGAGAGAGATGAGAAGAGGTACTGGGAGCCTCTGAGGCCTGAGGACCTATGCTGTTTCTGTGCTCTAGGAGGTGGAGGAAAGGCCGGTCATAAAGCCCAGCATTAACAATGCTTACAGACGATAGCAGACAAATGTTTCAAATATCCCAACAGTATATTAATAGAGATTGTATTATGTGACATTTAAGAAGTGTGGCCATTAAAAATATTTTGAGCGTTTTCAGCCACAGTCCTGTATTGGCTCCTGTCAGGCTACTTGATGCAGAATTTGTTTCTCGTAAGTGCCTTGGAGAAGAACATTCCTTTCCCATAATGCATTGTGAATGTCCCAACCGTCTGACGGGGTCAGGCCAGTGCCAAAGCATGTTTCCAGACTAAACATCAACCCAAGTGACTCATTTTACCCTGGCCACTGTTGGAACACCTGTGTTACCCAGTCTACTGAGTAAGTTAGACGAATAAGGTGATAAATGGGTAGAATTTTAAAAAGTGAAACAAAGTTTCAACAAGTGTCTTTCACAGGCAGTACCATGAACATGGGGTCAATAGTACCATGTGGGCAGTCACTGTGCCTGCCTGTCTCATTTGCTTTGCTGCTCTGTCACCTCCACACAGTGCTAACGGGATTGTGACTGCCTAATATTCACTGTCAACGACACCCCAGCCATTCCGTGCGACCCTAGCTGACTCTCGTCCAAATTTGAGGAAGGCTGTGATGTGTGTGTGTGTGTCACTGACAGGTTTGCTCTCTCTCTCTTTTTCCAAAAGGGTGTCAGGCCGTGTGAAGTCGGTGTCACAGGGCTCAGGTGGCGGTTACGACAGCGACAGTGTGGAGATGCACCCCATGGACGAGTGTCTAGAGGCCCAGTACTACCACGTCCAATGCCGGCTGGGGGAGGGCGGAGGCGGTGGTGGAGGCTACGACCGGGCAGGGGCCTCACGCAGCTGGGGCCTTCGTAAACAGGCCATCCAGAACTGGCAGCGGCGCCCATACCGCAACAGTACGGAGGGTGAGGAGGGGGACGTGTCGGATGTTGGCTCCCGCACCACCGAGTCTGAGGCCGAGCTGTGGGAGCAGGAGCGCCGTATCCCCACAGACTGCCAACAGTCCAGTAGAGCTGCATATCGCCTGGGTACGCGCCTGACTACACACTGATGCTTTCGATCTTTCAATGTGTAACTGTGCAGCACATATCACCTCTGTGTTGACCAGCACAGGTCATGTACACAGCACAGTCAGAAAACAGGACATGATTCAGAATTATTAAGGGAGTATGCATAGGAGTATGTTCTCTAGTTGGTATCAGGGCATGTGAGCAGAGCAGAGCACGGAGTGAGCTGGAAGCAGCGTGTGCGAAATATAGTCAGAGCACAGAGTGGGTTTTAATCCAAAGGCCAGGGTGGTGGTTCGGTTTCGCTCCAGTTCCGCTCCGGTACCGCTCTCACCACGAGTCTGGGGCATGCAAAAGTCCACACAGACTCACATGTGCCTTCAAAGGTTAGCCTACAGAGGTTGAGAGATGGAGTGTGTGGAGTATTTTGAAAAGGTAACAGACAGATCACTCAGGTGCAAAATTCCTGTCAGAAAAAATTAAAAAATTATGTTGAACATGACTAGGAATGTGGCGATACGATCGCTGTCAGTAAGGATTCACATTTTAATCTAAAAAGACACATAATGCGGAGACATGACGAGATGGCGCATGAACAGGAATCACTGCCTCTTTTAAATTTGAGCGAGCATGGACCGATTTCAGCAGAGCTGAATGAAATTTTAAGTGAGCAGAGAGTGGTCTTTGAGCGGAGCTGTCTGGTTCAACTTTGAGTGATGGAGTAAGGGAGCAAACACCCACGTGAGCGAGGAGCTGAAATTCTCACCACTCAGCTCCGCTCATATGCTCTGGTTAGTATCATGACAAATAGACATCATCCATACATAGAAATGTAAATTTTTTACATCATGATGAAGAAACTCTGACTCTCCATTGCAGTGATAAGAACAATAAACCCACAATGTTTCATTCAGGACATTACCACTTCTATTTAATGTAGGTAGCAGGTGACATGTTCTTCCCACACACTGTGCCTGTCTGGAGGCTGCCTTCCTGCTGGAGTGAGGGGCTCCTCGTCATGAGCGCTTATTCAGGATTGCTACCCAGCCTGCAGGACTGAAACTAGGTCAGGGTGTGACCAGCTGGCGCTGGGGCTACTGGCCAGAGAGCAGTATCAGAGTGTGGTATGTTATGACCAGGCCACCCTCTGCCTGACTCCAGATCAGCGGGGCAGACAGGATGAGTAAGGAGCCGTCTGCTTCTTTTTTCATTACCGAAGAGCCATTGCCATACTGCATGACATACTCACACACATTGTGATGGGCACAGCAATGCTAATGACAACACAGTCTGCTACATTGTGTCTATAGATCGATCCTTTTTTTACAGTGAGAATAGCACTCGTGTTTTACATGTAATATGTGACATATACAGCTCACAGGTACAGTAGCATTGTTGTGTACTCTTTGTGTATGACAGTAGATGCCCTTGCCTGGGGTGATGTTTGGCAGCCACCTGTGTGGAAGACCAACACAGACACACTCACACAGAAATGCTCAACACTCCCTCTCTCTCTCAGGGAGGCCTCGTGAGGCCAGACTACCCCACCCCTGCCTTCCTTCACCCCCTACCCTGACTGCATCCATATGTCACATGGTCTCCATCTTCATCCGCTGGCTCATGTTTACACTGACCTTTCAGTCAGCACCAGCCTTTTCTCCATTTCCTGACATTTTGTCCCTGATTCTCTAGGCACTGTCCTATCATACATGTTCATGCATTTGCATTCCCATTTATTTGTAGCAACAGTGATAGATGAAGGTACTCATGTACTACATGAGATGAGAAGCAGGCAGATATTTCTTCTGCCCCTCTCTTTGTGCATATCCTCGCTGTCCAGGCAAGCAGCTCCATTTCTCTCTGTCTGTCTTTCAGTAATACGCATGTATGTTCCACCACATATCACCCTGCCCCCACCCCCTTTCTGGTTCTTTTCTCTCTCCCTCCTGAAGAGGCTGAGAAACGGTACGGTTTCTAGACATGGAAGCTTAACAAGCAACCGCTTCCCGGTCATCTAAGCTCACTGGGACTCCCTTTATGAGGGCACCAGCTGATTACTGCATCTCTCCAAACACTGGCCAATAAACACCAGCCATCTTTTATGGTTTCCCTGCACATGATTTGCAGTCATAGCTCCGTGGGCAAGCCGATGTATTAGGATTGGAGGAGGTGGTTGAGGAGCCTCCCTCGATGCTAAAACGCTTGGATTTGTACACCCTAACTAGGAGGACAGCCTTACATTGTCTTGCCACATTACTTGGTTTATGCAGTTTTGTAAGATGTCCATCACTATGGTGTAATCTGGAGGGTTTTTGTTCATCCCTTGGCTGTTGGCTGTGTACTGCCTGTGAAAATCTTGAGTGTAGGCGTGGTGGCTTCAAAAGCCTGTTGCTTTTCAAGCCACCCTGCCCAGATCTGAAGCTCTGACACATGTGACTCATTGTGTTCTGTTCTTGTTCCTTTCTACTTACAATGCTGTGCTGGAGATATCTTGGCTTCAGTGTTTGGCTGATTGTGTTGCGTTTAGGAGGAATGAGGCACACGCAAAAAGCAGTCTTAAGCTGTACACTAGTGACCTCTGCTGAAAATGAAAGGAATTACAACCAGGCCATACATGACATGTAGTGCGACATTATGTATGTGGTTTAAAACAAAGAAAGCAGAATGTGTTGCTTCACAGGACTTCTGCTGTAGTTAGTATAATAGTAAAATAACCTTTTCCCTTTCTCCTTCCTGTAAAGGTCGCTCTGAAGGAGGTTACAAGCCCTGCCGCCACGAGAAGAGCCCCTCGAAGTCAAACGAGGTGATCAGCCCAGAGGTACTTAAGATGAGAGCTGCCCTGTTCTGTATCTTCACCTACCTGGACACCAAGACGCTTCTGCGTGCTGCTGAGGTGTGTCGTGACTGGAAATTTGTGGCACGACACCCGGCTGTCTGGACTCGTGTCCTGCTGGAGAACGCTCGCATCTCCTCCAAGGTAAATACTACAGCGTGGTCAGTGACTAACACACTGACAGCAACTTTCAGACTATCTGGTGTCTTTCTGCTCTGCTGTCAATACCAGCATCAGTGTCATCTCATTCACCACTGATGTGTCATATACATTAGTATTGCTTCAATAATACTTCTTGGTACTATTACCAGGATCAAAATTACTCATTACCCTGTTCTCCATGGCTGTAGTTAAGGCTATTTTGGGCTCTCTCGGATGGTCTGTGACGCCACCATGCAGACATGCACCAAATGTTGAGGGCTGAAAGACAGCTGAGGTGTCTCTTCAGTTGGATCTTGCCCGATTTTGAAACATTGTCATGAGTCATATCAGATTTTCTCTGTGATACCGTGCCAGTCAAACTCTGTACATTTAAATAAGCCCTTAACATATGATGCCTTTTGATCAGGGGAAGTGCCCTATAGCATGATGTGCTGCATGTATTATTACACTAAAGGAGTTATCAATAGATAGCATGTAGTGTATTAATGAAATTTGTTTTTGCACTTTGAGCACTTTGAACAATATAACCTGTCTTCTCCCTTCTCTGCTTGTCGCTTTGTCCTTGTGTGTGGTCCCCTCTCTCTCCCCTGCTCTCTTTTACGTGTCCCAGTTTTTAACCACGCTGGCACAGTGGTGCACACAGACCCACTCCCTCATCCTTCAGAACCTCAAACCCAGGCAGAGGGGGAAGAAGGAGACTAAGGAGGAATACCTCAAGAGCACACGGTACACTCACTGCTCTTTATGCACACTAGCTACATCAATGAAGACAATGAGGTGGGATAAGCTCGTACATATGTCAGATAGCACAGGCTTTACAGTAATGTGTGTGGAGTACCATGTACAGGTTGCTTCTGGGTGTTACTGAGGTTGTTCATGTCATTCTGTGTCTTTATGTAATTTTCTTTCAACCTGATACGTCCACTGTTATTTTGTCATTGAGTCAACACTCCTATCTTAAGTTAGGCTACATAAGTTACATACAACATATAGTTGGGTCAGTTGAAGCAATTCTATGACTGGGGTGAGTGAAGGTTTGTTTCTCAGTGAAATTGTCTACTATAAATTTTAAATAACAGATTAGTCAAGGTATTCCTTGCGAAAGTGTTGGAAAAAATACATAATGGCTCAAAATACATAATGGCCACCATCAGCAATTGTGGAAAATATACTTTTGGAATAATCTGGCCCACAGTTCTGTGAGGTATATAGCTTTTGAAGGTTTTGAATGTCAAGAAATTTCGATTTGATCTTTAAATTCATGATGCCGCCAATTTTCATGTCTTCAAAGTCCGTTAAATGAAATGTAAATTAAATCCTCTAGCCATCTGTGAAAATATCTTATGTATGTGTAATGAAAGCCAGCTGGTAGCTGTGTGGTGAGTATGGTGGTAAACCTCACTCCTGAAACCCCAAGTGAATATCCTGCTAATTTAGCTAATAGCCTGGCCTGCTCACTTGATAGCACATTCTCTCCTCAGTCTGTGGTGCTGCAAAGTTGTGGATTTGAATCCAGGCCAGTGTATAGCTTAACTGTACAGTAGACACATATGTAATTATGTAAATATGACCAATATGTATTTATTCTTCACCCTGGGATGTCATTGCCCAAGACACATCATCATCACATATTTTGTACATGTGTAACAGATGCCAGCTAGCATAGCATTTATGAGGTCAAGCACTGATATTGAACAATAAGGCCTGGCTCACAATTTCTGATCCAGTTCATCCCTATCAGGTCAGTTCATCAAACCTATTAACCTAGGACTCTGTCATCCTTGCTTCATATACTGGGATACAGTCGTGTGGGAATAGAAAAGGGTCCTCCCCAGGACTTGGGCTAGGCCCTTTATCCCCAGTGAAGGTCAATCTTAATCTGGTTCAGCATACCAGGACATTCTGGACAGTGATATGCTTCGAACTTTGTGGCAACAGTTTGGGAAAGACCCTTTTTTATTCCACCATGACTGTGCCTCGGTACACAAAGCAAGGACTATTAGGTGATAGTTTGATGGATTTTATGTGAAAGGACTTGACTGGACCGCAACAAGCCCTGACACAACCCCACTGAGCACTGTTGGAAAGAACTTACTGAAACAGATTATGAGCCAGGCCTTATTGATCAGGGCTTGAATTTCATAAATGCTCTACAGAAGGAATGGGCACCATTTTCCATAGAAACTAGTGGGGTAACGATAGTCCATTTTGGATCGGTTATTGGTCTGTGACCAATGCGGTCTGACTGAACCGGTCCGTCGAGCCCAGAACGGTTCAATTGCACTACGAACAGTCCGATGGCCCAGTCCGAGGGCCCCAAATCTGTTTCCAGCAGACACATTCAAATACATTGTTGTATTACAAATACATATATAAATGTATACACAAAATGGCATGTCACGTTACAATCATGTCTTGTAAGGTGCTTTCACATAGCCTGTGAATCGAGATCGAAACGGACCGTTTTGTGGGTAAAAGATTCACACCCCTAATAGAAACACTCGAAAAGCATTTGGAAAGTCTTTCAAGAGAAGCGTGGAAGCGCCACTCATAAAAGTACCTTATGTATTTAAAGTATGTCATACATTTGAATACAAAGTCATTACTCTTTCTGTGGGTATAATGGTCAGGCATCCAAATACTTTTATTCATATAAGGTATATGGAATCACTGTGTTGTTACCAACTTAACTTTAGGAATTAACTTGTGCACACATTACTCTGTGTTGAAGTAGCCTACTCTCCCGACTATGAAATACTGACACATTTGTTATTTTTCCAGTATCAGAGAGTACAGTCAGGTGTGATGGAGTGGGTGTTGTAGTTCTAGTTAGAACAGGGGGTTTGTCCATTTTTGAGATAAAAGAGAACACTCCTGCTAAGGGTCCTGTATCATTAAATGTTAATTGCGACCTGTTACATGTTGCCCTTTTTTCTTCTCCTCTTCCACTACCTGATGTGTAGCTGTCTCCTCTATGAGGGTACTGGTGGTGGTGGTGAATAGATGTCTCAGTTAGAGGAGGGACACAGAGGGAACACAGAATCTACAGCATGGGCTAGCCCATCTGGCTTTTTGACATCTCTCTCTCTCTCTCTCTCTCTCTCCCTCTCTCTCTGTCTCTGTCTCTGTGTCTCTCTCTATCTCTCTCTCTCTATCTCTCTCTCTCTCTCTCTCGCTCTCTCTCTCTCTCTCTCTCTCTCTCTTTCTCTCTCTCACCTGATTAGTTCATTTCTGTCACTCAGTCACTGTCACAGTCTCATTAGTGCTTGAATGCACAGCAAGTTCCATGTCTACCTGATTTTTATCTGTGCTTCCCTTTAAGCAGCCCAGGCTGGACATGATGGCACACAGTTTGTGAGCTCACCTGCTTGTATTTGACCAATGCTAGCCTAAGCATAGATGGCACAAATGCCTCACCGTAGCATTCGGACAGCAAGGATATTTTTGTACTTACTTAGACAAATCCTTTTCCCTTAAATGTATTTAGTGATTTACTTGGTTTCCTTTTCTCATCTTATCTCTCTGTTTCAAAATGTTCCTTTCCAAAATGTGATGAAAGAGTGCTGTTATTGTAGCTGTCAAACTTTTTAAAGAATTTCCTATCCCTGTTCTGTTAATCTGTCATGTTTTCTCTTTTGTCAGTGTCATTTACACAGCAATAGCCATGTCCAAAAATGAACGAATATTAAGAAAAATCTAAAAATACTTACGATTCTTTTTAATCAGTGAGACTGATGATGTGGTAAGTTTTGGTCTAGGTCTAGGTAGGTCTAGGTCTATGGTCTAGGTTTTTAGTAACTAGTAGCATCTTGTCATGTTGTCTTCATTTAGTAATGCTATTTTTTAACATCTCATGTTTGTTAAATTGGTGTGTAAAATTACCACTCAGGATGGAATTTGTAGCCTGAGCAATGGCCCATTGGATTGACTCATTACCTCTGACTGAAATAATATTCACAGTAATATTTATTGCAATGGAAATTGATTTAAATGTATGGGTTAAATATAGCCCAGTAGTTGAAGACATATACAAAAAACATATCCAGCATAACACAAGTGTCTGCAAAAATCAAAGCATGAAGTTAACAGGAGGAAAAGGGTAGCTGATATCCAAGACGTGCTGAGCGTGTTTCCCACCCTCCCATCCTGTGACAGCGGCTGCCTTGAGGAGGGCTTGGAGTCATTGCTGAAGGCCACTGGAGGAAACCTGCTGATCCTGAAGGTGTCCCACTGCCCCAACCTACTCACTGACCGCTCCCTCTGGCTGGCCAGCTGCTATTGCCGCGCCTTGCAAGCTGTTACGTACAGGTCAGAACTATGAGACTGATGTGTGTGCAAGACTCTGCTCTTAACTTTGAGTATGAAGTGATTTATTGCTTTCTAAAACCTTGTCAATATGCTTTATCATCGAGAGTTAATTTCCTCTAAACATAGCTATGGCCATGAGTACATCTGGGGGTGTTTGTCCCTGTCAATTGGATGGGTGTGTATTTGTATTGCAGGAGTGCCACAGATCCTGTTGGACAGGAGGTGATTTGGGCCCTGGGGGCTGGCTGCAGAGACATCATTTCTCTGCAGGTGGCGCCATTGCATCCATGGTAAGAGACAAGTGAAAATTCATTTTTAAAGTGCTGAATTCTTCTTAACATTTCTTACCAGCATGATCTCTTACCAGCCATGACTTAATGCCTCAATAATTATAAGCCAGCTGGTCAGTTTGTCTTTGTTTTAATGGCTGTGCACAACCCAATAGCACTGACAGAAATTATAGAAATATCATGTGATCTCATCACTCTGCAATACATTTGCCAGTCAACAGCCTGCGCGCTTTAGCAACAGATGTCTGCAGACCATTGGTCGCTGCTGGCCACACCTGCGTGCCCTGGGAGTGGGTGGAGCTGGATGCGGTATCCAAGGCCTGGCGTCTCTGGGTGAGTGACATGTTACTGCAATAGGACGACCAAACACATACCACATATGGAATTACCATGGAACACAAATCATGGCATCATTATACAACATTTTTTTAATTGCTCCTTCAACAACCCTCTCACCCACTTCAATCCCTTTTAGAGAGTCATAGAACATTTGCTTTTAACTGATGTGACCAAGTGTAGTCTGCCTAATATGACACATGGGCATTTTCTGGGAAAGGATCTCTCTCTTTTATAAGGCCAGTGTTGACTCATGTTTGAACTCCATGTGCTGGAAACATTTGCATTCTTCATTTTAGGTGTGCTTTCTTTGAGTCCTAACCAATATTGGTGGGATTCTGTAATGCATGAATACTTATTCTCACAGGGAGGAAATTGAAAAGGCTTTCAGGAACTCTGCCATCCTGAGATGTGTGTGCACAGCTCACAGCACGCAGGAACACTTAAGGCAGGGGAAATTACATTTCTGAGCTGATGCCACACGGTGGTGCTTACAGATGAGTATGCCGTGTGTCTGAGTGCAAGTGAGCTTGTCAATGAGTGAGCGCATCAGGTTCAGACTAGTTCAGAGCTGAGGATTCTCCGCCATGGCAAATGAGTTTCTACTCTGTCTTAATGTGACAGGTACACTTTGGGTACACTTACAGATGAGGCATTTAGGATTGCAGTATTAGGTAGATTAGCCGACCTCCATGATCTTACACAAGGTGAGTCAGTGAAAGAACATCTTGCTATCTTACCCATGGCACATTGCTGATATGGGAGCTGGGGCTCCATGAGTTTTGCCTTTCACCTGACAGCATTAAACTTCATGCACTTGTTATGATAAATCTTTCAGCGAGGAACTGCATGAGGCTACAGGTTCTGGAACTGGACCATGTGAGCGAGATCAACCAGGAGGTGGCTGCTGAGGTCTGCCGGGAAGGACTGAAGGGGCTGGAGATGCTGGTCCTTACCTCCACACCAGTCACGCCAAAGGCCCTGCTACATTTTAATAGTGCGTTCATACACACCCTGACTCCCAAAGCCTTCACCCACTTCCCACTGGCAACATCCAAATCTTTAAGATGAGATGAGATAAGCAGTAAAGCGGCAAACACCATAAATAGTACTATAGTACTGTGGTGATTTCCTGGAATATTTCCTGTCATTTGCTTTAGTCTTTAGGAAACATTTAGGCGGTTTGTTTTCTGGTACTTTTTGTTTGTGTCCTGAAGCTGTATGTTTATGCTTACCACATTACATTGGCCTGACACTGTGTAATCACCTACAGGTCAGCTTGACCTGGGATTTTTTCCACAGTGGTGGAAACTTACCAACTCTGCCAGCCATATTGACACATTCTTATTTTTTGTCCAAAATATGTCATATCCTGTTCATTTAATGATCTATTTTTTTAGTATTAGTGTAAGAACTATTTAAGTAAATTGAATAATTTCTGAGTGAGTACTCAGGATGGAAGAGAGACGAAAGGGAGAGAGGACAGGTGATGTAAACAGATTCATTTGCATTTATGTTATGAGTCTGGACCATTGACAAATAACTTTTTAAAAAACCTTTCATTCACTCAAGTACTAAAAACACTGCAGGGTTTTAAATGTGTTGGTCGGTGGACACAGAACTTCAAACTCCTTTTGTCTTGAGAGCTCATTGCCAACTGAATTCATCTTCTCTTGTGTGAACATCGTTCCTCTCAAACAGGTGTGTGCCGTAACCTGAAGTCAATTGTGGTGCAGATTGGTATTGAGGATTACTTTGAAGACCCCAACAGCCCAGAAGCCAGGAAACTTTTTGATGAGATGGTCAACAAGCTGCAGGTAGAGTCTCCTGTGACAATATATCACAATATATCGCAATGCATCAGGATGTTGGGCATTTTTAGTTGAAGTTAATTTTTCACACCTGATCATGAACTTTCCTATTTGAGGTTATGTCATGTGGTTGTTTTGTCATTGTGTTTTGTTGGCCCATAGATCTATGTAGCAAATTCTCTCCTGTCTCTTCCTCACAACAAGGCATCACGGTTTGTCATCCATGCAAAAAAAGTTGTGAGATTAAAATAAGCTTTAGCCACAGTTTCATTCACAGCACACCTCCACAGGCAGGACAGTTTTAGAAAAGGTCGTTTCCTGTCAGATGGCGCTGGGTTTCCGGAGTCCGGCATCCAGAGTCTCTGTGAGTAGCAGAGGCAGCCTGTCTGTGGGAGGAGGTGCATTGGTGAGCCTATTAGTCTGCGACTTTTAGATCAGTGGAGCTGTGTACAGAAAGCAGGCACTCAAAGACAGAGCTGTGACGACCTGCAGGGAAGTGATGCACATAAGCCGAGAACTCGCACAGAACAGCCACCCACAGTGGGGATGCAAGGAAAAGCACTGCTTATGTTGTTTAGACAGTCTCTTTAATGAAGTTGTGAGTCAGAAAAGGCATTCCTTCTTCTGCCTATGAGTCATGCTGCTTGGTTATAAGCACAAAGTAAAAAGTTATGATTTCACTTGTATACTCTTGTTATTCTGACGTTTTATGGGCCTATGGTTTTCCATAGAGGCCCAGTCTATTTTTTGTTTTGGTATTCACAAAACCTATACAGGCACCTAACCACTTCCGATTTAGTTTTACCGAGTTTGCAACCCCACACCTTCCACATCTACAGGAGGTTGGTCTGTGTTGGTTTGTGCTAACATTATAACAGCTGCCATGTATCCACATAGTGTCTTATTCTGGGTATTGGTGTCATCCAAGGTTTGTAATGACAGTCTGCTTGAATTCTCAGTTAAATGTCAGACATTTTTTTCTTGTTCTCATGCTGTCTTGTTTGCCTTCCAGGCACTGAAGAAACGCCCAGGATTCTCAAAAATTCTCCATGTAAAAGCCGATGGTTTGTGCTAACGCCATGTGCTCCGGTGAGCGCTAACTGTAGGCACCACCCCACCTGCCCCAGACTCCATGCCCTTACTGCCTAAGGGGAAATGTACTTCACTCAGAGAACAGACTCAGAAGAGAAGAAGGCAACACACTGAGATGGAGAAGCGCCAACCAAGCCTGCTTTCTCAAATGGACCTGCACTCACACTAAGCAGAACACCAACACTTCAGTGTGTCATTTGAATGGACTATAGTGGACAATCTTTGACTTCTGGACTTCTTGCCAAGCAGACCTTACGTGTAATTTCATTCACAGTGTGAGACTATGGTAATACATGACAACATAGCACACATTTGCAAACTAGGAAATCAACACTAAATGACAACATTGAAAACTCAAGCTTTTTGTAGGGTACTGCTGGTTGCATCTAATGTCTTGTGGACATTTTTCTGAAAGAGCACATGTTCAGATTGCAGACAGAATGATAGTGTGTGCTGGTTTGCATTGAGTCAGGAGTGCTCATCCTGTACTTATGACCTGCGACTTATAATTTCCTCTATGCTTATCCTCAGCACTGGCTGTCTGGCTGAATAAACAAAGACAGTATGTGAGTGTGGATCTTGGTGTGCGTGCGTGTGTGTATGAATAGCTGTCTGTGTAAGTGTGCGGAAGGCGTAGATAGTCGCATAAAACATGGAATTGTGCAAACAATACTAACTGCACTTAATCATGGACCCGATGATTTCTTTGACTGGGTATTGTTGGTACACCCTGAACTGAAAAGACAAAGAAGAAAACACCAGCTTTAGACTTGGCTGAAATATTTTTGTTGACTGAGCTTGTTTGTATGAAGGTCAGGGAGGTCCATCCTGCTCCACAGGGAACTGAGTGCAGGAGCTCCAGCATCTTCTCCACCCCTGTCTGAATAACAGCACCTTTAGCTATCCTGTCATGTACATCTGCCAGACCATTTTTGGAGTACATGTCCTGCTTTTAGTAATGTCTGTTGAAAAATGATTCACCAGAGATTAAGATCATACTTCGTTAAAAGTTTGAAAGACATAATACCCTTACATTTAACCAATGCCCTTTATACTGCAACTGCACAAATGCATCAGAGGCATTATGTTCATTTTACCACCAACTACCAAGTGCTGACACATCAGGGTCGTTAATGGGTTCAAAAATGGCTTTTATGACAGGAGGAGGCACTTACTTGAAGGAAGTATCAAACCGGTTTTAAAAGGGAGGATGTCTGAGTTGAGTTTTTTTGAGAACAGTCTATTGATTCTTTCTTCTTTTGTCATACCTTAATGTTTCCATGGCAACACATCACATTACACAGTGTACTAGTAGATTGTGAGCCAGTGTGATCTGAGCCAGAACCCCTGCTCCTAGTGCTTTAGTGGACAACACAGTGTCTGCACGACCTCTCTCTGAAGCACATAGCCATATGCAGTGTGTACAGATACTAATTTATTCTGGGTCTGTATTAGGATCTTACAATATATTAATGAGGCTATAGCCTTTTGTGTAAGGCATCATGAATGGTTAGATATGCCTCTATGCATGTTTTATGTCCTGTGTGCATAGAACCCTCTTGTAGACCAAGACTTCAGTAGAGAAGATTGTACTGGCTTTTTCCTAAGGACTTAACAATGGAAAGAAAGTAAAAGTGAGTCCCGTTTATCATTGTGATCACATGGCACATCACAGTGCACACAACGAAATGCACGTCTGCATTTAACCCATCACACACATAAGCAGGGGGCAGCCATGACAATGGTGCCCGGGGAGCGCTGTGTGGGGATGGTACCATGCTCAGGGTACCTCAGTGGCACTCCTGTGACCTGGGATTTAAACCTGCAATCCTGTGGTCACAGGTTGGATACCTTAACCGCTAGGCCACCGCCCCCCAATGGAATTTGAAATATCATACTCAGTGCTTAAGGTGAGCCAGTTGGGTGCGTGCTGTCAGATACTGTAGATCCACAAATGTTACATTTCCTGGAACTCGATCTGCTCACTGGAGATGATGCAGAACTGTCTTGATGTCTGATGTTTCTTCAAAGGCAAAAACTCTTGCTGATGCAATAAGGCAGTGTGAATATCAAATGTTTGCATTAACTATTGTGGTAACTGTCTGGCAATGGTGCTCATTCCTGCAAACCAGTCATTGATCATCTAATACTATTTCTAACCAATAACTGCAGTGCATCCAAGCAGGCTACTGAACCCAGGGAAGAAGCTTCATATTACACCTCTGTACTTCCTTTAACAATACTCTACAGGCCCTGATAACTAGAGGTTTTCATGATTGAAGTGACAAAGTGTGCTAGAGTGCATTATTTGAATGAAATATTGTAGGCTAAATAATCAGCATAGAATCACTACTGACTTATGGTACATCCAGTCAGGGAAAACTGTAAATATAACCACGCTGTTCACACAGCACAGTGCACCTATATGGACAGCATAAGAACAAATGGAGCAGCCAAGCATCCCCCTGTGATCTGGGCCATTTAGACAGTGCTAAACCATCATTCTGATATTCAGATAGGACAGAGGAGTCCTACATTAAGCTGAGTTGGAGCGCTCCATGAGCTCACACGTTGACTTTTCAGTTACAAGTTCAGTTACCACAGACAATCTGTCCCTGAAGACTTAAAAAATCTGTAAATATCTGTTGTTGATTGAGGAAATTACTGTCAAGGTCTAAAAGGTCAGCTTGGTGCAAGAAGGGGGACATTATTCCATCCTTCTGTTTCTAGTGCTTTGGAATGGAACTAGAAGGAACTATATCAACATGGCATATTATAAAGAATAGTGTTCAATTTGCTGTATGTCATGTATTATAGATACTTTATATTATATGTGGAATCTAAAAGTTATTTAACAAAAGGATGAAATTATTTGAACTATTTATTTCTATAAGAGAGATGTCTATAATGTTGGCATGTTTGTGTTTATACATCATGTTGCCTTCTTAACTGTTCTGCTGTAGTGGGTAGACATGTTGATGTAAAAGCTGAACTGCTTGCTGAGGTTTTATATTTATTTTTGGTTGGTCAGTTGTTGCACCGCTGTGGAAAAAAAGATAGAAATCAAATGTCAAGTATTACAGTATAGTGTGATTTTGCTGTTTTCTGTTGAGCTCTTTACCCACATTTTATGATGGATGCACTTTCTACTAAGCGCTTATAGAGGTTCGAGGCTATCACTTCTCCAAGATAACTAGACATTCTTTGTTAGTAGTGTAATACCACATGATTCGTGGCCTATTTCATAGAACAAATTCACCGCCAAACTGCCCACTTTCATACAGTCACATGTCACAGCCAAAAAAAAAAAAAAAGAAATTGAAAACATACAAAGTCCATATATCTGCTCATAAATAACCTCTCATCTTTGCTAAAACCAAACATTTTTGTCATTATGTTGTAGATTTCTCCAGATATTTTTGTAAGACTTGAAGGTAACAGCTGCTCTAAAGCATCAATGAAATGCTTTGAAAGCAAACAGTTTTGATGAAGTTTTATTCCTAGTTGACATATCTTCACATTCCAAGTGTGTGAAAATCATTGTTTTATCAGTATACAAAAAGTGTTCTGCAGGTCACTCTGTCAAAGTGGTTAGAGAACAAATCAAGTTAAAAATTCCTAGAAACGCTCTTAAAATGAGACTATTAAACTGACCAACATGCGACACATTTATGGCTTTTTTGTAGTAACTATAAATCAGGTCAGTATGTATTACACAAAAATGAATTTTTATCCCCATATATGTGCTGAATGTGAACAAGTCCCCGAAAGGCAGTCTTAATGCATTTACTTTAAGTCAGATAACTTAATTTAAAATGTATAGCTCTCTTTCTGCCTCATCAAATGTAATACAATTATCTGCACCATCAGGCAGTATGTAAACTAACCTTTTTCTTCTGTAGGCCAGATACTTGGACTTAAGGTGTCAGCATCAAATGGCTTTTGTGTAATGCATTACATGCACATGAAACATTGTTTTTCCTAAAACCAGAGTTGTGCCAAGATGTCATACTGTTTGTAATTCTCTCATACTTGTACAGTACCTCTCTTACCTCTCAGTGCATATTCCATGTGTGAATGATTGTATTATATTCCCATCTGTTTGAATTGTAACAATACATTACCTCAACGCATATCTGGGCAACAGTGAACATGGTCTTTATAAATTGTTGCTCCATTGCTACATTGATTTATATACTATTGTGTCATTTTTATAACATCACTCTGTCACACCAGATGTCATTACCTAAAGTTTGATATTTGTTATATTGAACCATTACAAATGTTCATTGTTCAGTGTTCATTTACAGTTACTACTACTGGTATTAACCATGCATTTGTGATGCCTTATTGAATGCTTACTCATATTAACACCATGTCTTGCATTAAGATACTAAATTGTATTTTCAGTTGCATGCCATAACTTATCAGGATGTTCATTTCTGTGGGAAAATACAAAAATGTCACTTCTTTAGTGTAGAGGAGAAATGTAATGGCTAAACTGGAACTGCCAAACATTATCCATACAGCAAGCCTGGATTCAAGGTAATACAAGTACCATTTTAAAGATGACCCTCTATCAATGTCACTGAATAGTGCATATATTCTCACTGTGCTCTTTCTGTTTTGCACGACAAATTGTAATTGGTGGTTGCAATTACATGTCAATATGAAAAGGCTGGAGGGTGTCAGATTCTGAGTGACTTGATTTCCTTAAAGAATGCAGTTTCTTCTTAGGTTGCCTAAATGTTTGGTTGATTGTTTGGCTGTTCACAGTTATTTTTTGAGATATCTGGCAAAGAAAAATGTCCTCATAATGCCTAAAGTACATACTATGTCTGAAGCTGCAGTATAACCATTCGGGAGATCAGTCATGTCATGGTGATGCTAGGGAGTTTATTTTCTGTAGTGGATCAAACCAAATACATTAGTGATAAATTGCATTCAGCCACAGGTTTTGTGTTTGCATTCTAGGTACATTCTTTAGAGAGTTAAAAATACAATTGTACAGTTTCTAGGATGATTAAATAAAATACAGGAAAACAACCATCAGACAGATCAGTAGCAAGCAAATATTGCCCATTATTTATTTAATATTTTTCTCTGTCCAGTGGAAGAGAAATATCTGGGATGTCTTATACAACAGATGTTCTTTCCTTTTAACATTTTGCACTATTTCAAGTTAACATCAAATATCACATGGTTTAAGACAATGGGACAACATTATGGGGAAATTGTAAAAGAGGCTGATAAAGCTGCTCTGGACCAAAATACCTACCCACATATGAATGGAGTAATCTTCTGATGACTTGTCAAAAAGTTTTTTTATACCAACGGAGCTACTCCTTTGACTTCCTCTCATTATCTGTGCTTTAATAGTGTGCAATACATACCTGCCCTCTTGGTATTGAATTCTTAAGTGGGATAAGGCTGCAGTGTAGTCTGTACAGTCTTTTGTGTGCCTAAAACTAGATAGATCAGCCAATCACAAGGTATATAGGTTATGTTACTGTCAAATCAATGTGTGCTCATTTGCAATAGTGTCCATAGTGCAAATAAAGTTAGATTTTGATGCAGCTCACTTTGTGTTTGTCTCTTTGGCTTTCATCTGTTGGTCATATGGTGCCTCCTGTGGATGACCTTAGCAGAGTGGGCCAGTAAGCTAAACTTAAGTTAGTGTTTTATGAGCATCCAGTGATGGCAGTGGTACCTTAACAGCTTGTTTTTCATGTTATTGGATGCTGTGAAAGAGAATATAGCAGCCTGCTAGATAACGTGTCTGTCCTAAACAACTTAATTGACCTGGATTCTTCAGGTAACTAAGTGGTGGGTGTGGATTACTTTCCTTAATAAATAAACATTCAAACAGTTTTAAAAGTTAAGTTTCAAGTTAGCAGGTGTTCCCATATTTTATGCCAGAGCAGCTATTTTCCAGCTTTTCAGGTACAGATTTCTTAATTATTGTTAATAAAAGTTAAATAACAATTTCAACTTAGACCAAAACAGATGAACTCCTCTAAGTATGAAGTTAGCATATGACTAATTATGTTGGAGTTACTGTTGGCTTCTTGGCCATGGGGAAATCGGGTACATGTTAACCAATTTGAGCACAAGGAGGCAGTACCATGCCATTTCAAACTTGGCCTCATTCACAGACAGCCTCTCATTTGCAGCAGCTCACCTCAAGAAGAGTCAACAGCCTGATTGTTATGAGAGTGCTTTGAGCTCTCTGGGCTTTAGTCAAGCCTCTTGTGCTCACTTTGATGAATGTGAGCAGTGCTCTCAGGGGAGGGGCCGGGCCACCTGCTTCAGGTCTCCGATGCCGTGTTTACTCAATCCTCTTATCAGTGGACAAGAGCTGCTTCTCTGGGGAGAGGCGGCTGTGGCAAGCAGCTATTGGGTCAGTGGAGCAGAGGGCAGAATCCACTGCTGTAACATCAACACTGTGGATGATATATGAAAACCATAACAGTGCATGCCACTGCCGGCCTACACAGTCGAGAAGAATAGCATGTTGAGCAGGTGACACTCACACACACATATCTCATTTCAGCTTTGAATGTGATTGCATATCTTATCAGCTTTGTTAGTGTCTAGCAGTAAATAACTGTTTCAGTAACACTGTCACAAAGAGAAGACATGTGTAGCAATGAGCAGACAATTTAATTAGTAATCATAATTATCAAGCCCCTGCTGGGAGCCCTCTCTCATCCAACAAGCAAGTCTGATAAGGTATTTACTGCCTCAGCCTTCACAGTCTTTAGTGCTAAGGACTCACGCCACCAGCTCGGTAGCACTGTTCTGCCATTATTCAGATATCAGATGAAAGAAATTAGATGTTGTTTAGCTTTCACTCTTAGGAAACACTTGTCCTTCACATGCCAAGTTTCCTAGTGTGATTTTGTTAGCATAGCTCTATGCAACCCTTTATATCTCAGAACAACTTCAACCACAGTCCTACTTTTTAGTCTATTACTTTAAAGCCCACACATGGCAGCAACTTTTACTCATCACATTTAATGTACAAGATGATGCTTTTGTGAGTGAGTCCAAACAGATTTCTTCTGGAACACCACAACTGAATGTGTAGCTTTAATATCTGAAGACAGAGTTATTGACACGATTGTATCACCCTCTCAGGAAGGTGCTAAAAAAAGCTCTTCAGAGCGATCTCATACCACGGTGATTTACATCATGCTAGAGCATCACTGGTAACCCATAAATCACTGGGTATTGTGACAGGTCCAGATCCTCTGTCCCTCACCCATTTCATCCAACTGGCCTGAGTATCTGTGCCACTCTGATCTGCTGAACATGAAATCCTCATTCCCACTACCAGCTACTCCACTTCATGTTGTTTTTGTCAGTTACACTCATTTTTTCCTTGTACACAGGCTAAAAGATAACTTTCCCCAAACCTGTATGTACAGTCTGACCTGAAAGTGCTGAGGGGAGAACTCTCATTAGCTGCGCTGCTCAAAAAGTCTCACCCCAGGCACCACTCCCTCCATGCTAGTCTCACATCTTATGTAAGAGGGAGGGGCTGAGGAGCAAGGACAACACTCCAAACACTCTCGCATAAATCCTGCACCTAAAACCTCAATATACATTGATATACAAACCTACACAGATGTATTTTGCCTTCACTAAAGGTGGAAAGTGCCTGGTTAACCAAAAAAGAGAGAAAACTAGGGTCAAAAACGATGACTGAGCTGCCACTTCCCAGAAGGTTATCGTGTTGTTTTCCAAGTATCCCATCAGTGTGTTGCCGTACAAAATCCACATGAAATTCCAGAGAATGTGGGAGGAGAATACCTATGAGATTTCTACTGCACTGTCATTGTCTCTCTCTCTCTCTCTCTCTCTCTCACACACACACACACACACACACACACACACACACACACACACACACACACACACACACACACACACACACACACACACACACACACACAAACCTTGTGAATGCTAGAAATAAATACTTTTTCCTGAGCATTAGTCTTGACTGACTTAACAAAATTAAAACTTGACTCACTTTAGTCTACAGAGCATTACAACAATTTTCAACCAGACTCAAACCATGTTGAAAGCTACAATTAAAGTGTAACTAGACCAAGCCCACTGACAATTACAAATATCATGAGAAATGTTGCATGACAAGGGCTTGGTCTTCTTCTTGTTCTCTGCTGTGACACACGTACATAATGTAGGGCAGGGGCACATATGATAGTACTGTTACGGGACCACACCGAAGGCCCAGGCAAAGGACTACAAGGTTAACCTATACACATGTGGTTAACCTTTTGCTACACCTAAGCATTAGCACCAGCCATGTCAGCTATGCCCGACTTGGCCAAAGACGTAGCCTTATTTTGGGTGGTGGCCACATCCTTCATGCTCACCTCCTCATGATAATTACCTTCGCTGAAACCAAGGTGACATAGAATAACATGTCCCTGATAGTTACTATGGTGTGCTAAAAACATCCCATGGGTTATGTAACATAATATCCTCCCTCACTCAGCTCCTGTGCCAGCTAGTGCACTGGCAATGTGCCAACACTGGGTGACCTTTTACAAATCATATTATAATCGGTTCAGTGCTACACCATGCTATACGTAAGGACTGCCTTGATCCTCACAGAATTTCACGTAACGCTCCTCTGACTGAGCCACAGGTATACGATGGAAAAAGACAAAGCCAGCAGTATTTCAAAAAAAGTTGGTAATTTTATTTACAGTTCAAGGTTCAAGTCAATCACATGCAACATTTTTTTTCAAATGAAAAGAACATGAAATTAGCAAAAAGTAATGCATCTCATTTTTAAATTTCCTCCAAAATAGCAATTAAATATACAAAAATAGAGCTTACAAATACTGTACAGCAAAGGTCTCCAAAAATATTCTGCTGCAGAATTCTTAGTTTTACAAACATGTCTGTGAGGTCCACAAACATAATCAGTGTTAACACAAGCAGGAAGTGTCAGGTAGGGTACTCACTGTAAAGGGGTGGGGTGCCATGTGGAGGTTGACAAGGGAAGGGGCACAGGACTAGTCGAAAGTGGGCTGAAGCTTGACACTGAATAAATATACAACACACTAAGTAAACAGGAGCAGTACAGAGATAGAGTTTGTGTATTTTTATGTGTGTGTGTCTGTGTGTGTGCGCACGCACGTGCGTGTGTATGTGGGCTGGTGTGTGTTTGTTGGAGGTTAAGTGGGGAAGGTGACAGTAAGACGGCTGGTGAAGTGGAAAAACGTTTAAGGCCCAAAACTTAAGATTTAGAAACTGGCAGTTATGCAGTTATAACATTTCAGATGGACAGATCTCCACCAGTCTTTGCAGCTGTTTTGGATCTGAGTATGAGTTGAGCTGCTGCCATTATATCTCAACCCCTGCACCTCACCTCAGCGCTGATGGTCTGTTGCTCTGCCATGTGTGAGCTTTGGCAGATGTGACAGATATCACTCGATATTAACAGTATCACAGAGGTGTAGGGGGCCTTTCAGTGAGCAGTGGGGGCACTTCTGGACAGTAGATGGGCAGCTCGATCATCTTGTCCATGTAGTCATTTGGCAACTAGTACATGACAGCTGTCAATCGTGCACCATCCAACCAGTGCAACTACACTAGCTGTGTTAGAATGTGATGTGTGTGATATGAAGTAAGTCATTTGGAACTAAGACAGACACACTGTTGAGTCTGCGATTTTTACCAGGATTACAACAAAATGAGTGGCATTATCTACAAACCAGTAACATCAGTAACCAGCAGTTGTAGGCAAGTCGCAGGCTGACATGAAATCAAGTTTAGCCTTCATGTCACAGGTATAAAGCATGTTTAAATAAAATACGATTGCAGCAGGAGACTCCAATATGTCCAACATAAGATTTCATCTCCTATGGACATACAATGCAAAACTGCCATCACATACACACTATTAGAAGTCAAAGGATTAGCAAGCAGCTCCTCTTTACAAACACTTGAGGTAATTGTGTGTAGCTGTCATGGTACACAATGACATTGAGGGAGCTGCTGTATTTATTTAAAGCTAATTAAATGTGCATTGGGGAGGAATGACCAATTAAAGTGTACCTGACTTCCGTTTAACAACAGTCTGAATATAATCTATGTGTAACATGCAGTTCATATATGCAGGTTTTCTTTTGTTATAAGTAGGCCATGAGGAATTGAGAAAAGGGAAAATCTACGTTCAAACCTGTCAGACCTGCGGCACAAACACGTTATTCACATTATCTTCTTTTCACAGTCCTGTTGTACCTTACTAAAACTTTGCTAAAACATACATTCAGTGACAGAACAACACTTTAAAAACAAAGAAGAATCTTAATTTAAATGCATCACTTCATAATTCATTTCTGATTTAAGTTGAGCTGTGTTTTCTTTCTGAAAAAAAAAAAAAAAAAAAAAAAATACAGCCATGTGTTCATGATTCTAGGGACTCAAAATTTGACAGGGGAATGAAAATTGACAAACAGAATTGCCAACAATGATATGTGAGACAAAAAAAAACCATGGCCAATGTGAAAATGTACCACAAAATCAAAATCCAACCACGTGTCTTATAAGATGTACAATTTTCCCAGTTAACCACAGTAGTGTGTTGCTTTACAAATATGGACAAAATACGTTACACAAGCGAATACGTCAGTAATGCACAATGCTCCAATTCACAATATGCACCTTTCACAAAAGACATTTTGTAGTTAACAGCTGCCCCAGATGCTGAACCCACACTGTTCAAATACAAAATTGTATAGTTACAGTTTGGCTTTCTTAGGGGTGTTCTGCTAAGCTCCAACCTTAGTGTAGCATACCGCATACAGGCTTACTCTACAGATCTCTAGCTAGATAACTAGCTCTGGCTCTCTCAACCTAAAAGCAGCGTTTGGCAGTAGAATTGCCTGCCTAGAGGAAGGCATTTATATGTGAGAAGACACAAAAAAACAAACCCATCTATTAAGACTGATCACACTTCTAGGGGCCTTATTACCGACCAAACCTATCAGTTAGTGAAGTGACATGTAAAATCACAAAAAGGACAGGCCAATAGTCATTCTTATCTGATATTTGTTCATTTAGAGGCATGGGGCATCCCATTTCGCACATTATAAGGTGATTATAAGCCTAGCTAACCCTCCCTTGTCAGTCTCTGATGCACATGAAGTACCTAATCACTTTGTACCAAAACGTATACTTTCATGCAAACAGGGTTTAGAGGTGCCCCTGTAAAAAAGGTAACACAAAGCACGCTGTTTGTGGAGGGGAGGGTGTGGAGATAATACAAAGCTGGTGAGGGGAAAGGGCCAGAATAAGGGCTCAGAGAGCCTGCTATTCTCTGGGGAGAATTAAAACGCTGCCTCACCTGCTGACCACAGTCTCCACAGGCTCGGCTCTGATCCACACAGAGGGGCCTACGTCACTGACACCAGGGCAGTGCTTTGGCTCCATTGGGAACCGCGCCACTAGCCCTTTGTGCCGGGCCACACAAAGAACCCCAGGAGAGCCGAACAAGTCGGATTATATGCTGAGCTCCGCTGAAATGGCACAGGGCCTGCCACCTACAATTAGTCTTCCTTCTAAAACAAGTCCTCCAAGGGCTGCTGGTGTTGAGAGACCACAGCCCCAAAAAGGCTCTCTCCCTAGAGTTGCAAGCAGGGTGAAGTTTTGTTCGGTTTGTGAAACGTGGGCAGTTTCTCAGCCTGGACTGTGACACTTTCCAAGGTAATACATCACTAAATATGTCAAGACTAGCCAACATAAAAATGTATTTGCTGCTTTGCTTAATGTCATGAAAACGGTAGAAATGGGCCCAGGTAAAAGCCAAACTCTGGTTTAAATGTAATATGAAACAAAACAGTAAATAATCAGATAAAATAGTTTTAGGCAGAAATAGCAACAGCGCTCCATGGTGATCCTGAGGGTCTGAACATCTGTATAACATTCTGTATCAAAATAATGATAATTGAGTGACATTTCAGAAATCTTTGTAGTAATATTTCACAACAATATCTTTTAGATTTTTTTCTCTGAATGTTCATTTTTCTTCCATTTTTGTTAAGCACACTCAACAGCCACTGTGTGTAAACAGTGTATAAATTGTGCTATTTGTGTAAATACACTTGACTTGCTTTCTCTACCACTGACCTTTGACCCTAAAATCAGTGGCAGGTGAAACAACATTTGTTTCTTGATTGTGTGTTATTTTGACATGACCTTTCTGCCAAACAATATGACTAACACTCTATAGGTTGAATAAGAGAAGTTT
The DNA here is from genome assembly GCA_027475355.1 of Coilia nasus. Taxonomy (NCBI): domain Eukaryota; kingdom Metazoa; phylum Chordata; class Actinopteri; order Clupeiformes; family Engraulidae; genus Coilia; species Coilia nasus. The sequence continues at coordinate 8,116,393 of CM050221.1, forward strand.
GGCTATTGGCACCAATTGGGTTTTAGAACAGGACATAAACCTCTGAAGCTTGAACCATGGATTCCTGGAGCACTGTTGCACATACCAGACCTGTTCGCAATCACCTTTCACAAAGCATGTTAGGCTGGTGTGTGCTCAATGTCAACATGAAGCACATCCTTCACATGGGATACTCCCCGTCCTCATGAACACAACCCAGGCTTTAGAGGCCAACACCGAAATATTAGTGTACATCTGAGGCCAGCGGCAGGCTGACCAGATGTCTTTTTAACACTCCACATTCACATTTAGATGGTCTACCTCAGCCTCATCCTCACCTAAAACTTTACACACTTGTAAACAAACACATACACACACACACACACATCACGTGCTCCACAGTTTCAATCTGCATTTCATTTATGGGTATGGGTATGGGTGTGTGTGTGTGTGTGTGTGTGTGTGTGTGTGTGTGTGTGTGTGTGTGTGTGTGTGTGTGTGTGTGTGTGTGTGTGTGTTTGTGTACATGACCATCCATAGCTGTTCTGAATCCAACTTTCTCTACAAATATCCATGGGGAAGTTAGTATCCCTTTTAGATAGAGTATCAATATCTTCATTGAATTATCTTTGCTTTGCTGCCTTTTAAATCAATATCCCACCTAACCAAAATTAAACTGATGTGGTTCTCTACATCAACTAAATGAAAAGAAAAAAAGTAATACAATTTTACAATAATTTTAATAAAATATAAAATGTGACCGTGCCACTACCTTCACAAGCGATTAAAGTTGAGTTCTCATAAAGTGCTTGTTAAAAAAAGACAAAAACAACAAAAAAGTTCATTGAAAATGCAGCCGCTTTCCATGTTGTAGTTTTGTACTCTGCAGTTTATTTATTTACTTTTTTATTTCTGTTTGTCTTCTTGTGCTGGTGTCCCCAGAAAAGTGCTTTGGTTGTGAAAACAGTCAGAATGAATACCACTTTGCCGCAGAGAAAAAAGGGAATAAAATAAAACGGAAACAACTTAGGTGGAGGAGAACCATGAATGTTCATAAAATGTGAATTCTTCTTTAGAGTTTTCTTCGTTTTTTTTGTGGTGGTGGCTGGCTGTGTGTTTATGTGTGAAC
>CM050221.1:8120000-8225000 GCA_027475355.1 Coilia nasus
CAAGTGGGTCAATTTAACGATGTGACATCTCACAACAGCGGCAAACTTTTACAAACAGGTTGTTGTGGGATAATTTGGGGTATAAATGGTCTGCAGTGTAGGCTCTGTGTAATGCAACTGTTTCTACCTTCTGACATTGAACTACAAAATGTTTTTTGTAGCCTATACATCGCTAGTTCAGTCCACCAAACACTTCTCATATGTTATGCTTATTAAATAGGGCAACTGTCGCTGCATCCGACCCACCTATACAAGAACACACATTGCTAAAATCAACATACATTACATGTTTAAAGTGAAACTCACTGTGCTTCTGATCATGCCCCTCAAGCTTGGATAGCACACCTTCTGCAATAAAAACGCAATGAAAACGTTCCCGTGTGGACGTAAATATTTACTGCTCCGTTGTCGTGTGGACACGACTTTTTTTTTAACCCGCAAAGAAAAAAATCCAGGAACGTTGTCGTGTGGACGGGGCCAGAGAGAGAGACAGAGGGAGAGAGAACAAGTATATATATGTATGAATGGAACAAAATTGTGGAATGTACTGGGCTGAGAATCAAAGGTCAAATCAGGAAAACAGGTCACCTGGGCATGCTCATTCAGTTTGTATCAGGCAGAGAGAAAGAGATAACTTACTTCCGATGAAAGGCATGTTTACAAGGGCAGATCCCCAGTTCGTCTTTCTGTTTGAATTCCTCCAAGCATACTGCACAGATCTGTTAAGAGCAGGGAAAATGTGAAAGTATAATAAACGTGGATGGGAATATTATACTGGCAGACAGAACCAATCATGGTGGATAAAGACTCTGTTGGGGTACAAACTGAAACAGACATGTACATCAACAAACACTCTGAAACAAAACAACGGCCCTCACAATCTGGAAGAGAGAAACGCCCAATCACTTCCTCCGTTGCGAGCCTGGATATGCCTCTGGCAGCTGCGTACACTGCTTGCACTGAAGTGCGGAGCCTGAAGGATTGTTATGTACAAAAGCATGATAAGAAGGACACTGCTAGAATGACTCAAAGCCAAACATCAGCACAGAACCTCCCGGGCTCTTCGAAAATGAGCAGAGATTATGTGGAAAATGAAGACTTTGCATCCTTTTTTAAAAGGAAATTTTATAAAATATAAAATATTTACTGAATATAGCTTCTCAATTGCTAATAGCTGATAATATTGGAGTTCTGCAGAGGTCCATGACGCCAACCAAGGCTGCCAACATGTCTGTATCGGATATAGTTGATAACAAGGACACTACTGGAGTCACTCAGGACTCAAATGAGCAAGAATCCGAGGATACATCAAAGGAGCAACAATGTGTCGAAGTATACACAGAGAATCGAACCACAACTGTTTCACTAAAAACCCCTGATTTGTCTTTACCATCTCCATCATCACCCCGCCTGCAATTCCCTGCAAGTATGCAGAGACTGCTGCCGATTGCTAGACTGTCTTTTTCTAGCCCAAGACACTCTAAACAAATGGTGTACACAGACTATCACAATGGACAGGCCTTCACCAGCCCACAACCTTCAACTGCATACGCATCCACTACAGCTCCCAAAAACCGCAGGGCTCCACCACCCCCTCCATCCGCAACAGGATCACAGCTGCAGTATACAAACAGTGGCAGCGGGGACGACCTCCATGATTGTCATGCCATCTGATATGCCGTGGGTCCCTGCATTAAGGGTAGTTCTGAAAACAAGCCGGGACCCAGGATGCCCAAGCCATTTTCTATTCCTGTGCTCACAAGAAAAAGAAGAATTCGTGTTCATCCTGTCAGTGGGGTAAATCAGTCTAATCTCCTGCCAGTTCTGAAACAACCTCAGAATGCCTCTCAGTTTTTCTTGAAGAGTTTGGTGAACTGATGTCGAACATTTGTTTGAGGTTTGACAGTCTTATTAAATCAGGGGATTTCAACTTGCATGTTGATAATCCAGAAAACACCTATGCCAATGAATTTATCACACTGATTGATACCTTCAGCCTAACACAACATGTTCAGGGGCCAACACACTCTCATGGCCATACCCTTGATCTTGTTATCACAAAGGGTCTTAATGTCTCTACAATTGTTATGGACTTGGCCATATCTGATCATTTTTGTGTTTTCTTTGATGTTTGTATGTCCCCTCACATTCAAAATAGGTCTATGTCTGTAAGAAGGAGAGTCATAAATAATGGCACAGGTCTTCTTTTTGAGCAGGCACTCTCACGTACTCCGAGTCAACCATCAGACTGCGCAGACGATTTAATGATACATTTTAATTCTAGGATGACACATATTATGGATAATATTGCCCCTTTAAAAACCAAAAGAGTTACTGACAATCAAAAAGCACCCTGGAAACTGAATCCAGTGGTTAAACTGCTAAAGAGAGAGTGTAGAAAGTCTGAAAGAATGTGGCGTAAATCTAAACTTCAGATTCATTATCAAATTCATAAAGAGATACTGGGTAAATACAATTTGGAAATCTCTAAAGCAAGACAGTCCTTCTTCTCTAACATCATAAATAGGAATATCAACAATGCCCATGTGCTATTTTCTACTGTTGAGAAGTTAACAAATCCCTCATCACAGTTGCCTCCTGAGCTTTCCTCGGTTAATAAATGCAATGACTTTGCATCTTTTTTTCAAAGGAAAAATTGATAAAATACTACTGAATATAGCTTCCCAATTGCAAATAGCTCAAAATCTGGAACCACTGGCTGTAGAGAGAGGGGACCTCAACCTAATGCCAACATTTGACTTAGTTGACTATGAAACCCTTGAAAAAAACGTACAAAATCTCAGTTCTTCCACATCTGAACTGGATATTTTGCCCACAAAATTTTTCAAATCTGTTCTTCATCTTATATCAGCCGATGTACTTCAGATTATAAATACATCACTACAGATTGGCATATTTCCTTCCTCTTTAAAAAATGCAGTTGTAAAAGCCTTACTGAAAAAGAATAACCTTGATGGTTCAGTGCTTAATAACTACAGGCCCATATCCAATTTACCATTTATTGGAAAAATAATCGAAAAAAATGTTTTTAATCAATAGCTGTTTTGATAAGTTTCAGTCAGGTTTCCGTGCCAATCATAGCACGGAAACAGCTCTTATTAAGGTCATGAATGATATATGTCTTAATTCTGATGTTGGCAAAACATCAGTCTTGGTGTTACTGGACCTTAGTGCAGCCTTTGACACTGTTGATCACTGCATATTACTACATCGACTGGAACATTGGGTTGGATTCACTGGTACAGTTATCAATTGGTTAAAATCATACTTACAACAAAGGAGCTTTTTTGTTGCTATTGGAAACTGTACCTCAGCATCTATGTCCTTGACCTGTGGTGTCCCACAGGGGTCAATCCTTGGACCATTACTATTCAACCTTTATATGCTTCCGCTTGGGCAAATCATCAAAAACAACTCAGTCAATTACCACAGTTATGCTGACGACACCCAAGTTTACTTAGCTCTGTCACCCAATGACTAGACCCCCCTTGAGTCTCTCTGTGGGTGTATCGAACAAATCAACAACTGGATGTCACACAATTTTCTTCAGCTGAACGCAGATAAAACGGAAGTAATTGTATTTGGGAAAAAGGAAGACAGACGTAGGATCACCACTGCTCTTGAGACTAAGGGGCTTAAAGCAAAAGATACTGTTAAAAATCTTGGTGTCTTGGTGTTTTAAATACAACCAGAACATGCCATTATGTCAGACACACCGCTCCAGGTATTCACTTTGTATCACAGTTTGTGTGTTCACTGCTCCTAATGTGTGTTCATTAATGGATGGATCAAATGGAGCAAGATTATGTGGTAAAAATAATACTCGCGACAGGCATCTCAGATGTAAGTACTGCAGTTTACGAACGGCACCAGAGAAATGTTGCAAAGAACCCCCACGTGTTCCAGGCAACAAGTCTGAAATCATACACACCACATCTTTACTTTATACACCTTGTCCCCTCCCACATTCAATGAAGTGCCTTTCCATCTGCACTTTGGTGTTTGTTTGCAGTGTAGGGGTCCTGGGGTTAATTAGTTCTGGGAAGACCAACAGAGGAGGCAAATGACACCTAATCTGAGATAAGGGCTCTGGGGATGTGAAGTGTGACGGAACAATAGTTCTTGGGACTGTTGGTTTAGGGCTGTTACCTACCCCCAGTTTACGATCAACCTTTTATCTCTGGTATTTATTCTATGGCCTTTGCTGTAATTCCTCACACCTCTATAATGATTATACATCTGGGTACTCTACCTGAGAAACCATCACCTCAACATGCTTAGAATCTGAATTTTCTACGACATTTCCCTCAGGGCATTAAAAGAGGATTTATTATCATCATGCCTATACAAGCTGCGAGATGATGGCCCAGTACACCTTATCACATACCCCAGAAGTACAACCACATAGCTCCCACATTCGCATTTAATTTAAAAAGTGATGTGACGACAAGTGCCAGCCAGGGGACTGAAATACTTTCCTCCTCTATTCCTCTTTGGAGAGGTGTCAGAATGTGAATTACATAATGCACTGTGAGCTCATGCCCTGCCTGGAGTTGCCTGCATCTGACACACCCTACTAGAAGTACTGGAAATGAGTTCAAATGAAAGACACACACACACACACACACACACACACCAACACAGCTATAGTTGTTGTTGCTTTGGTGGGAGACACTGTGCCAAGTTAGCCAGTTTCCAAACAAGCCATCATGAAAAGCCAATGGTGTAAAGCAAGAACACCAAGTCGGGTCACTTTTTACAGGACCTGCCATATCAACCCAGCGCAAAGAGTTAGACCCATTAGCAATTTTTAGCATTTAGATTGTCTGATCATTATGCAATTTGCATCAGTATAAAACTAATAAGAAAAAGATGTGTGCCAATTTAAAAAAAAACTGTAATTATTTGTATCATTCTATTTTCTTTTACTTATTCAGAAGTGTTTTTTTCTGCTTTTGCTATTTTGTGTTGAATTATTTATTCATTAGAGGACTGACTGTGTCAACCAACATTCCAAACCAGCAAGGTAAGAGCAAGCTATCCAAACAGCACTATGTCAAGTGGTGTCTCATTTATTATCTGACTACTACTCCGTATCGTGTTTGTGCCAATGTGCACATGTGTGACATTCCTGATCCAGGGGAACACATGCATAACATGAGAGCACCATACCACACCACATGACCTACTTTACCGTCTCCAGTTTGACATTAGCTTTATTACTACTCATAAGTCAGTTGTGATAAATACTGTCAGTGGCAGCAACATCATCAAAAACAACCCACTAGGGGGGTCTCAGACAGTCATGCCTGCACTGTGTGTCTGTGCATTTGTGTGTGTGTGTGTGTGTGTGTGTGTGTGTGTGTGTGTGTGTGTGTGTGTGTGTGTGTGTGTGTGTGTGTGTGTGTGTGTGTGTGTGTGTGTGTGTGTGTGTGTGTGTGCGGGCGCACGATCAGGAGGCCATTGTCCAGGTTGTGACTGCACAGTAACTACAGAAAGGGAGAACCAACAGCTGGGGAGAGAGAAGAGTCAGTGTGAGCATGACAGAGATGGAGTGGTAAATCACTTCAGCACAATATACCTCTTTGTGTCATGTAGACTCTCTCTGTCACACAGGGCTGGTGCAGGAAATAAGGCATCTACTCATTGAAAGACCCCCTGTTATTTTATGGACAAGGGTGTGAGCAGACACTAGCCATGACAGTGACAATAGCTGGGGCCGAGGTCATAACAAGATTCTTTCTTCACTGTTTGTGTGCCTGTTTGAGATTTTGTGTTTTTCAGAGGAACACCAGGGCTGTATACTGTCTGGAAAAATGATCTGGAAAAGTGGTCCATGACCTGAATTAAAAAAAAAAAAAAAACAAGCTCTCATCTCCATTTATTTCCCAATTGTGTTGACTGCAGAGGCCCAATGCCTGTTCACTGAACTGTCAAAGCAATGGCCACACGTACAGGGCCAGGATCAGTATCATCACACAAGAGGACCCTCTGCAGCAGATCCCGACACCAACAATCCCATCACTGACATACATACAGAGAGGGGGGGGGGGGTACAGCTTCATGAGTAGGGATGTGTAAAAATATTGTTGTATCGCAATAAACATCAATATCGCAATGTATCGTGATACTAATTTTCTCAATATACTATATCAATTTCTAACTCCAAAAAGTAAAAACATTGTTTAAACTTATATTACAGCTCTATCCTCCAGTAGTTTATTTTCTAAATCCTATGCACTTTATGTTTTTCAGTTATGTTGAGTTCAGTAACTCTGAGTTATGTTGATTTAATTCAGTTCTGATAAGATGTAAGACTATCCAGATCATAACTAGATGTACCGCATAGCGGTACATGGTATTACTGCTGCAGTGTATTGAAATGTGGGAACTGTTGGTGTGATGAATATGTGGTAGAGCAGTGTTGTGAGGTGAGAAATTGTGTGAAAATTATTTCCTGGAAGTGGGCATGGATGTGGGTCTTGAATGAATGACATTGTGTGTGTTTGTGTAGTGTGTAGGAGTGATTTGTAATTTCTTTGTGATTTGATACAATTAAAGCACCCCCTGTGGACCACATTAACGGCAGTTGAAATGTGTTGAAATTTCACGGAAATTGTTTTGTGCAGTTCCCACCTTCTTGGTCCAAGATATTGGCAACTCAACATCCCAATTTTTGCATTTACCCATATCACTAGGTGGCACTATGCTTCAAGTGAATGTTTACGGGCTGGGTCAATACGCCTCTGTAACAATGACATACTAACACAAAATCGTTGTCTTGGGCAAAATTGTTGACGAGTTATTTAAGAAACTAAAAAACTGTTTTTCGACACCTAGCTTCGACGATGAACATCGCCCCCTATGACGAAATGTCACAAAATTAAGTACAAAATGCTTTAAGTGAGTGTTTATGAGCTGAGTCGATATGCCTCTGTCACACCGACATATCACAAAAATGTCATGTTCTTGGGTGAAATGTTCATTGAGTTATTCAGCAAAAACTTTTGGGCGTCTCCCCCTCATTGGCACAGCGGGGGGTGGCCCTTGGGGCCAAAAAGTTCTAGGGCTACATGCCTGCAACATTATAATGACCACTTTTGGTTTAGCGGCAGTCATAAATAGCAATTGTGTGTGTTTGTGTGTTTGTGTGTGTGTGTGTGTGTGTGTGTGTGTGTGTGTGTGTGTGTGTGTGTGTGTGTGTGTGTGTGTGTGTGTGTGTGTGTGTGTTGATTTTGTGCTGCTAGAAAAGCTTGCACATTGATACATCTTCACAACACTAGCTGTTGCATTCTGATGCCAAGTGAGAGAGAGAGAATGTAATTGCCATCTGACTAACACATTAAGGTGCTGCAGACGTGCTGTCCTGATCTGTGGAGCTGATGACGGGTGTAACCAGACCCCTCTGTTACATAAACTCAGGGGGCACAGGAGACTGACCAAAGAGGAGAGGCTTCTCCACGTCTGTTCACTGCACAGCCATCCTCTGCTAAATCAGTTTACATCTGCAGCTCTCTCTCCCCCTCTGCCTCTTTGTGTGTATGTGTGTATGGGTTATGTCTCTGGCTTTTCTCCCAGTAAGCTCATAAAATTCTTCCGTTCTGCTGGAGTAAAATTACATAGCCACTACTAACTCAGCTCACAGCACATTTCTCAGTGTTTACTTGCAGGTCTTATATACAGAGAGCATTTATCTGAGAATTCAGCTTGGATGTTTGGATAGGGTTATTTATGAAGGCCCTCTGTTGACTGATTGACTCCATCTTGGACATGAGGGACAATGACACACTTAGTAAAGCCTTTTGTTTTCTTTTCTTTGGACTCTTGCCCAACCCTGAGCACCAAGAGACTCATTTCTCATGTTGTTTTCCCTCTCATAATTATATAAAGCACACCACAAACCTCTCACTAGACCAAAACTGGTTCAAACTGGATGCAGTTTAATGTCCTCTGATCTATTTAATCTGTGTTTTCTGGTCTTCATTTTGGAAAAAAAAAAAAACTATGATACCTGCATTGAAAAACTGGTCATTCACATAAAATCTACAACTTTGTAAACTTCTGGTGTACTTCTACAAACTTAAGATTCCTGTGTTTGCCTGCTGGCTGGAATGGCTCCCTTTCTGAGTCATATGGAGCAAACCATAGGACATTAAGCACTTTGGAGCACACTTATGTTGTACATTACAGTGCACTCTTCTCTTCAGTGACAACAACTTCCTGCAGCCCACACTATCATTTAGGCAGCATTTGCATCACAGCCCAGCATCATACCCAAGACTCTCAAATGCACCTGCCAAGTGTATTTCTGTGAAGTGCTCTGCCTATGTGTCTTAGAGAAGAATATGCTGTGATAAAATCAGCTGACATGCCAGGAATCTACATCAAACAACTAAAGGAAGGAAGTCAACCTGACAAAACAAACTATTCTGCCACCATCATGGATGTGCTCTCACAATCAGCATCACTCAGATAAAATAACACACTCAAATGTCTCAACTTTGATTTCAGTGGGAGTTTTCTGTTCCTCAATGGATTTTTATTGATGTAGGTTATAAGCTAGATGTGGTTATGTCAGTACCATCATACCCCCTTTTAGGAGGGCACTGACAATCTCTGGCTATTTCATACTTGGTACTCTATGTTCTGGACACATATGAAAAGTTCAGGTAGATGGACATGTTTTTACCAGAACATGACAAACACACTGCTTATATGGTAGATGGCTGTCCAGTCAACAGCAGATACGTTCTGCGATTAAGTGTGCTGACCACAATTTGTGTGGCATATCTCTCTATCAACTTCCTCTTAAGTTCTGTAAATCTCTGAGAACACTCGGTAACAACAGAAAACATGTCTTTTACGTCCCAGCAAGATACACAGCTGAGTGATATGATGCATGTCCTAGAGTTTTGAAGCTTTACTTTGTGTCACTGAGTTTCATTTATGACGCGTGCATCCTTGTAAAGCCACATAGTATTCCCGTGGTTTCCAAAAGGCCTGGGGACCGTTATTGTTTTTGTGTGTGAAAGAGCTGAGCCTGGCCACATCCCCATGCTACATACCGGAGCTGTGATAACACTGAGGCGGGGTGCTGGCCATTGCTGCCCTCCTACTCAGCCACAGCGCTGCACTGCACTGAACTATGGGAAATTCCAGCCTGTCTACCCTCACATATGGGTACATTTCATTAGTGTCCATGTGTTATGGCTGACAGAGAAAAACAGTGAGTGATAGAAAGAGAGACAGAGCAAAAAAGAGAAAGAGACAGAGGGAGTTAGAGACTGAGAAAGACAGAGGGAGAGGCACCAAGAGAGAGAGGAAGAGAGAGAGGGAGATACAGAGCACAAGAGAGAGAGGGAAAGAGACACAGAGAGACTCTATGGTGGTGTGTTTTGAGCTTGACCATGGCCTCACTGTAACACCAAATGGAACAATACATTTCATGCTTATTTCTCTGCATGGGCAATCTAAAGCAAATCCAGTCCCAGAGTAACTAACTATAACGACACATCGCACCTCTACTGAACTGCAACCAGATGCACACAGCAATTTCCTAAAGCCACCAGAAACTGTAGTCACTGCCCCTTACGAATATGCTAGTAAGAGGCATATTTGTTTAAATTAAGCAGGAGTGGAGAGGATTCCATTTTGTATGTTAACTGAAAAGGATTTCTTATCAAAACAGATGTGTGGCCTCATAATTGCTGAACCACTGAAAGAGCAGCACATACCAAAAACATGGAAGAAAACCACTATGGTAAACTTAAATGCTCCTCTCACCACCCCACTTACCTCATGCAAATTTAGTTCTTTCACCTTTTCCTTCTGTATGACCTATGAGAAAGCAGAGCAAAACCTAATTAAATCTCTGTGCATTAATATTCACACGTTTAGGTAAAAAACAATGCAATCACTGTTCAGTACATTCAGTGCCCAACTCCCCAGTGGGCCTCCACCTGGAGCATTAAGGACGTAACACAACCACATCCAATCACACAGCTCAGTTTGGGGCTAGGCTTCCACACAGCATTTCTAAATATGTTCTGCTTATGTAATCTCCCTGAGGTGTACGACTCTTTAATTAGCAATCAGGGAGGTGAGGGTGTGTGTGTGTGTGTGTGCGACTGACTGGCTGAGCTTATTCACTTGTTTCATGTGCGCCCAACTCCTGCTGTAGGTGCCTGGCTATGGATCAATGAACTGGGACATTACATAAACATAGCAGGGTTTATGGAGATCAGGCGGGGGCCTGCCCACCCCAGGAGCTCAGCACGTACAGTGGTAGGCTGGTAGGGTACACAACTGAGCTGTTCTGAGAGAGAGCAAGGGATCAGGGATAAAGGCAAAGACACTACCTGCTCACCTGCTTGTATGCATAGAGCTCCTTGTGTGCCTGATGCCGTAACCTGCAGGAAAATGAAAAAAGAGGGACATCTTCCTTATTACAAACATGCTTGAAAAATTAAAAACTTTCACAGTGTACAGTTCAAAATGTTTCTAGATAGCCAACTAAAACTGCTGCGGGTAAGAGCCAGCCACATGTCAGATAAGCAGGACATTTTCTTCACAGTGATAATACGTCACCATGGTGCAGGCTGTCAGTCTCAGCCATCCGTTCACAAGGCTGAGCTAGGATGGATTCTGAGGACATACAAAAACCCTAATTCCAAAGCCTTAATCAATAACTAGATTTTGCTCACATAATGTCACAAGTAATGGCTGCAATCATAAATCTATTTGGTACAATATATTTGGTTAGTCATAGTGTCAACTAATTTGTCCTGTAGTTGTCAATGAACACAAATGGCGCTTAAAAGAAATTATGTTTTGCCATAATTACAGTACAAATTCCTGGCAAAATTGATAGCCATGTCTGAGAAAGATTTAGGTCAAGGCCACAATTTTATATGTTGACACGATGGAAAAGGAGCCTTTCTAAATAGATGTAATCCACACAAACACTTTGTCTCACTGACACGACCTCATTTAGTTCTGGTCTTGTCATGGTCTATGTGAGACTAAGTATGATTTCAGCCATGCATTCCTGCGTCCAGTAGAAGTGACCTTGAAGTCAGTGTCTTTGGCTGCCTCTAAATCAGGGGCCCAGTTATCTGGAAGTAGCTAGCACTATAATTCCTCTGCTGTCCCTGTGCAAGCTCTCCCCTACTCTCTCAGGATGTCAATTTCACCAGCATGGTGTCATCTGGAATGGCAATTACCAAGTCCAATGGTCATTCAACAGCCCACGCCTAACTCATGTGTCTTGATACAAACAAGACTCATCCATGCCAACACTAGTGGCCTCAGGCTGGATGGAGTCAGACTGAGTAGACTCCCAATACTTAACTTGGGTTACAACATGCCACAGTTTCACTGAAACAGTGAGGCTATGTGTACTAAGAATACTGTGATGCAAACACAAATAATTCAGATTACTGGACACCATAGAGTAGGGCTCTGTGCAGTGCTGCAATGGTCAACTCACAAGTCAACATGCTTGACGGACATTACTAGATGGCTTAAGGACACCTAGATACCCATTTACCATTCATCATCCCTGCATCACCAAGTTACAATGAGCAGGTGCTCCTTCAGTATTTATACCCTACGCAGTTGGTGCAATACATCATGCCCTTAATATTCTCAGTGTCCTTGTGCAAACGTATGCAGTGATGTTTCGCTGCTTCAGCAGTGAGGTGCTAGAGGAGCAGGGTGTCCCTCACACAAGCACACAGCTCTGTTGCTGCTGCTGCTGCTGCTGACTCTGCATGGGGAGCCTGTGCCCAAATACCTCATTATGTTTCATCCCTGTAGGGGGGTGGCACACGCCAATCTGGTTGGCATATGCACTAGAGGGCACAGACTAAAACATGATGAGATCTCACAATCTCATGATGACGATATCATCACCAGTTTGGTTGGGCCAGTGAAATAAAGGCAGCCAAGCACTGCTCTCTACTGTTTAGATAAAACACCTGAGCACATAAGTCCACTGATCTTGAGGGTGTGTTCAGAAGAGATGGGGTAAAAGAAATCTGTAAAAGGAAAATAACACTAAGCAGAACCTGACATCTTGCAGAAACAGCTAAGCTGACATCTGCACACAAGTGCAAACGTTGCCCAGATAATGGACAATTAGTTACTTGAATTAGTTAATTAAGTAAATAATTGCCTGGTCTGTTTTTATATTAGCTGTGCAAACTCCATATCAGACATGTTCTTACTGATTAGGTCTAGACTTTGGTTTGTAAAGTAAACACAGGCTATGCAATATTTATCCTCAACAGTTCACACATTAACAAACATAATAATGATGCATTTTAAAAAGAAGGCACAGAAAAAGCAACATAGGAAACACCATTCATATATACTTTAACACTGGTTTGTCCTCAATAGGACTTGGGTTTTTAAAAAAAATAAACAAAAAGAGAGAACACTTATAAAAGGGTCAAAGAGCAATAAAGACAATACTAAGATAGAAAGACAGAAAGACCGGGGAAGACTGGAACAAAGATAAGAAAATAGGACAAGTTTTTTGTAAGATTTACCTCCATTACAAGTAACCTTAACCTCTCGGAGCAGAGTGAGAGGGATCTGTAAAACAAGCAGCACAGTCTAGGAGAAAAAACTGACATTTCTGAAAGACACCAGCAGGTAAAGGTGCAGAGGCTCCCATGAGGCTATTGGGTGGTGGTTTAAGGTGGGTGCAGGTATGTTTGGAATCAGGGTTGACTAGACTAAGGACAAGTTGGCCTAGATGGACTGGGGTTTTAAGATCCTTTTTTTACCATCAGCTGGTTACCACCAGACTCTTTCAACTTGTAGTGCAACGTTGTACATCCTATGTTATTCTGCCTACTTTGAGATGATAGAAATGTAGTAATAAAGGACTGCTCCTTCTTTAAACCAAATGTGATACTGAATAGAAAATGCGCGGCCTCAAAAGCATACCTGTGTAAACAGGGTGCTGTATGTCAGCAGAGATGTGTGAGACACTTGGATCTTGGAGTTTTTGACAAGTGTGTGTGGCAGCTGGTGTGTGGCTGCTATGCTCAGCCTCGTGTTGGATCTGTGTATTTACTCAGACCAAGGATGCTGTTCACAGGTGGGCTCGAGCACACTCCCGCCTCCATCCTACATGTGCATGCATGCCCAGCAACATGTGAATGTTGACAATAACTGTGTGTGTAAGCTGGCCTAGACTGACCCTCTCAATGTATAGAAGCAGGGATAATGATCAACTGGCCAACAGTGGGGAGTCTTGTATGCTTTTCCTATGCAATTGACACCATTACTGTAATAGTTTTAGCTTTAGCATTGTGGTTGAAGTGCCAATAATGTGTTATGAATCTATTGTTAAGCATCCCAGATTGTATTGGACATGATTGCCCTTCAAGTATAACACTGGCATGAAGAGAGATAAACTATTGTGCACCTCTGACACAAAAAACAATGAAAGGTAGTTAATAGTCTGTGGGGACAAAAGCCTGAGAGAGATTGTGCTTACTGCATTATTTCTGTGTGTGCTGAGACCAGCTATCTAAATGGGGACGGTGGCAAAATGAAAAATGGTCTGGTGTCTGTGTAGAGGAGTGTGTGTGTGTGTGTGTGTGTTTAGGGGAAGGGGGTTGGTGGTGTTCTATTTCGGTCTTGTTGCTAAATTTGCTATCGTTGTCATATTCCTCCTTCTGCTGCTGGTATGAATATTTTAGCTGTGATTTCTCTGATGGCTGTGCTATAAGCGAGCAATTCTGTGGGGTTCAGTGGGTGTCGGGGTCTCTCAGAACTGACTGCAGTACCTCAAAGGCCTGCAGGGAGACTGCATCTTATGAAGTCTTTCAGAGCCAAAGAATACTTCTTAATTATTGACCTGGTAACCTGATCATGAGAGAAATTCTAACTCTCCCCTCCCCAAATACAGACATATTCTCTAGAACCAAACCTGTAGGCGGTAACTGTGGATGTCACGTAACAGTGTTTTTTCGGGATTTGTCTCTGAATCAAATCAGTGGTAGTGTTGAATGAAGCATAAATGAACTTACCATCTCCCCCGCTCTGTTGGGTGTGAATTTGGATGAGAGCCGCTGGTTCTCTCTGTCTCAGGTGAAAAACACAACGCTACACAAACGGCATGTTATCGTTCTGTGCTGGGCTGCTGCAGGAGGTAACCCCATGGCAACAGTGGACAGAAGTGTCGTGATTGGCCGAGTTGTTAACAGAGGAGGGGCTAATCTACTTTCCTCTCCCTTGTACAGGGACTACTCAACACACAAAGGTCTGACTGAGACAAATGCATGACTACCAAGAAACTTCACAAGAAGAGATTCATGAGTTTTGAACTTCGAACTTAAGCTGGCACTGCAAATAACTTTGAGGCAAGAATGATATAGCGTGTCTGTCATGAATGAAGATGCTAACACGACACAAACCTCTCAAGGTTACCACCTCTGAGATCGTGACAGCATGACAAGGCAGCTTTCCAACACAGTGAACAGCTTTGCGTATCTTTTAAATGTAGCCAGAATTTCAGCAGGGGAGAGACTTTTTGCTGATGGGTTTTACGTGTTCCAGTGTATTTCTCAGATTATCAAGTCTTTCTGCTTCTCCAAACTGTGCTGTTTTGACCTTTTTACTCTCAACAATAAACCACTTAATCCCTCTGACCGGCATAAAACCACAAACAAAACTTAATATCACAGCCAAACTGCCATACAGTCAAAATGGAGACAATATTCCTAACTGCAAACCAATTCAGAGAAGATTTAGATGTAATATAGGGTGGTTTGTTTACTTTGTAAGTGACCACACATGAGGGAAAATAAACCCTTGCTTCAGCATTTCATAGCAGTTCAGGTGGCATAACACAAACAACAGCACTAGTGGCTTTCTTTCAGTGGTGCAATCATTTTAGGCAGGAGATTTGTTGATACTCAGGAAGTTGGATCAGGAGCTTCTCTAGCTGAGGGGAATAAGCTGTCTGTCCCATGCAATAGCATGTAATCCCTGCACACAAGGTAACTACAGCCCCTTGCAGCTGCTACAGTAACACCAACAATGTTTGTCAGCAATGTGCAGGGTGATGAATGTTACAAGGATGTCATGCACATTTTACATGACTACTCCATCCAAGTCTGGTACATAACACATCACCTCTAGATTTGTAATTTTAGTCACTTCGGGCTAATTCAGCTCAAGGATCTCTTCGTACATGACTATGGGTCTTCAAGAACCCTTGGACTTTAAAGTTAAGGTGATGAAAGACGCTGCACCCCTCTCTGCTTTAGTGTCTCTCGCCTGGTGAGAAGATAAAAGAGAATCTCCTCTAAGCAACACCATCTGTCAGCCTTTCCTCGCCTTTCTTTTGTGAGGCTTTTTAACATGCAAGCACCAACGTCCTGCTGCATGAGGTAAGTACAGATTGAACTCTGCCAACTTTTTTAGCAAGAGCTGAATGTGTGTGTGTGTGTGTGTGTGTGTGTGTGTGTGTGTGTGTGTGTGTGTGTGTGTGTGTGTGTGTGTGTGTGTGTGTGTGTGTGTGTGTGTGTGTGTGTGTTCACAACAGCACAGAGTGCCTCATAAAAGCTAATGGTAGAGGGTGGGTAACAGTCATAGGCCAAACAATTCTGGTAGCTAAGGAGGACTCTTTAACATAGCTGAAGTGGGGATGTTTTGCTGAGAGTGTTTTTTCCTGGCACTGGTAGCCATGTAATCCTCCCTAGCTTTGCAGCAGACTGCAAACAGTCAGTCAGATGATGACGTGATGTGTTAGACTATGGGGGCTGAGGGCTGACCTGTTAGGAGCCACAGGAGAGAAGAAGACATAGCACATAGGGCATCGTGTTATGCTCCGAGTTCGCAGGATGTTTCACAAGCCCAAGCCAATCAAGAGTCTGGGCTCCCCTGTGCTGGGGTGATGGCCCGTGAGAGGACATGGTCATGTGCAAGTGGAAACTCATTTCCTTAATGCGCAGCACACAAATTAATCAGTGACTGCCCAGCAGTACTCCAATTATGTTTTTCATTAAAGTTCATCACAGAATATGTACACTTGTGAAGCAAGGAGTTTGTTTCCCACTACATCACTAGTCCAAGTTTTAGAAATCAAGTTTTTTCTTGATTTTTTTCTTCAGCTTTTTTCGGTGTCAGATGACTGTATGGCAGTGGCATGTGCACCACACAAACGAAGGAGATGGGAGGAACAGCACTATAGCAGTCTTACCGAATCAGGTAGCAGCAGAAGAGGAGACTGAGGATGAAGACAAATATAGCCGTGCCAAAGACCACGATGTAGATGTTAAGGGGAAGGTTCTGGAACCCTATATTCGGCATTCTGAAACTGCAGTGCTGATAGTCGGAGCTCATGGATATCCTAGAGGAAGGAGGGGGAGAGGGAGAGAAAGAGAGAAAAGGAGACAGAAAATGGTGAGAAATCAAACGGACTCATTTCTCAGGTGTCTTTAGTGCAGACATTTATAGATTTTGCCATTAATCAGCTGTGTCAAACAGGTAAATGTTTTGATAACTCAGACAGATGCATCTACATTTGTTGCTTTTCAGTCAGACTGTCTAAGCTTCCCTGTCACTCATGATTGGTCCACTCTGTCTCTCATAGTTGCTTACCCTGACTGACTACCTCATCATAACAAATTAGTGTTAAAACGAGGAGTGCAGCTTTTGCTTTATCATGCCTCAATAAAACAGTAAGTGTTTGGTAAATGCAGCACCACTGTTGTAGTCTAAACCCAGTGGGAGCTAAATCATAATAATTTTGCTTATCGCTCTTTGAAGCCATAGGAACATTGGTCCAGCAGGACATATTAACCGGCACCCAGGCTGTGGGCCCCTGTGAACTAAAGGTTAACTGAGTGTCTGACATACATATCAATAAGCATGAATGCACAACAATTAGAGTCCCACCCAGTTCCCTGTACAAGACTACACAGAATTTCAAACCTATGTTTTAGCAGAGGACATGTCTGAACACGTCCCTGAATGTGTGGAGAAGGTGGACAGGCAGCAAAGGAGAGGAAGGAGAATAGACAGAAGTTTCAGTAACCAACTGTCCCATTCAGAAAAAAAAAACAGGAGCTATGGTGACAGTCACACTTCTGACCATCGATTCACTGACAGACAGCTCACATACACATACATAGTTTTCACATTCACTCTCTGACAAACACAAATGAGTCCAATCTCATCCATAAATCAATAACTCACTTGGAGAAAGCGTAACCCTTAACAGGCTGACAAAAGGAAAATGGGAGTCTATTCTTTAATCTTTTCCTTCCACAAACACGCATGCACACACACCTTTTTCCTGTACTACTGTAGCAATAGTTTGTGGCCAAGTATGCAGTCACAAACACAAGTTGGGCACTACCCAGCAGTGCTGCTGCTCTGCCCCATACTTGCCCATGCTGGCAGTTTACATTGGCACTGAGCCCACACTCCATCTCTGTCTGCTTTTACAGTCCCCTACATAAAGCCCAGCTCTGGCCTTTATCAGCACTTATCTGAGCCTGCAAATACAGAAAGGCCAGGCATCCCTGCCCCTTTACACAGATTTGAATGCGGAAAGCACATAAAACCTGCATCTGCAAAAATACACACACACACAGAACACAAGAAGAAGCAGTTACTGAAAAAAGGACATATCCCCATTGCACTGACATCAACAGAGTGAGTCATAGAGCCCAACATAAAGTGCAGTCCAGACCTGACATTAAGGAGGGGCATCTATCCATCCAAGTTCACAAGGAAAGATGTATGTGTGTGTGTGTGTGTGGTGCCATGTGTATGTCTGGTGTGTGGAATGTGAGCAATGATGTCACAGCTTAAAGACTGCCCTGTCCTCCCCAGAGAATGCTGAGAGCTGCTGCCTGATGGCAGCAGAGTGTGTGCAGGGAGCTGTGCTGGTGGAGGTGCTTCTTGCCCCATCTATCTTGTGCTCCTCCCCCACTCATGCAGCAGGGGAGGGAGACAGCTACCTCCATTTCCACTCTCCACATTCCTCCTTGCGGTCGCATTCCTGCTCTTAGCTAGGACAGGACTTTACAATAAAAAAGGATTGTTGAGCAGTTGGCAAATTTTACTGGATGTCTGATTTTCCCCAATTTCATCCAAATCTCAGCAAGAGCAAAACATAAAAATACATAAATGATTTGGAAAAAGGCTGAGCAAAGTAGTAATCTCAGAGAGAAGATGGGGACAGACACTTCACACTTGAAGAGTTACTCATTGTCATAAAATCAGCCCTTATGGGTGTTTTCCCTTAAAGCCATTTTTTTCCTTAAGATATGCAGCCTCAGCCATGAGCTGATGAGCCAAGGAGGTGGCCAGGAAACTGACTGACATCCATTCTGCCTGTGGGGGATGGGCACAGTCTCCATATTTGTTGTCAGTGTGTGAGTGTGCTTTGAGTTTGCTTGATTTAACACATGTAGCACAATATAAATAACACTGTTAGTTTGGTAACTGAAATGAATCACCACTGGTGTCACAAAAGCACTAACTCTGAACCTACGCCCCCTTCCCCTGTAAAATGCATTGCACTCACATTACTTTGTGATGACCTCACCAGGCTAAGCACTGCAGCTGTGCCGAAGGACCCAAACCCAGCCCCCTCACACAACTGCAGTCAAACAGGCAGCCTACCAATGGGGCAGTGAACATCCTCCACCCCCACCCATATCTCCCCCGACAACTCTTCTGCCCCACTTTTCCGGCTCGAGATCCGGCCAGTGTGCACTTGGGCATCCTGTCAGTTCTAGCCAGCAGGTTTCCACATAAAGAGCTGCTCTGTTTGCAGCTGGCTGCGATGCTCTGAAGTTATGCAACTCACCTCCAGGGTAAAACTAACGGGGCACAGCCCAAAGCAGTGCCAGCCACACACGTGCCGGCTGTTTGCATTGATCTTGGGGAGCCACTGTTTGATTTATCAGACGGGAATGACCCGTTTCCCTGGAATGCGTATCCCAAACAAACAGGTGCACAGCAGAAGCTACCTGTTTTTATGGTGTGTCAGTTAGCTTGTATAGTCATCATTTTATATGTTTATGACCAATCCATGAAGATACTGGCACTGAGTAACAAGACAAAGGAGCCTAAGTGGAGTGCCCATAGGCAGTGTGTCTGTTTGACAGCTGAAAACAGGGCAGCCTCTCTAAAATCTTCCAACTACTCACTATTTAAATTAAATTCTTGTGGTCCTTGGGACAGGTATCTAAAGCTTTAACTTTTTTTCATCCACACTCGCTAATTAACTTTTATACAAGTGCTAGGTTGAGAAGAGTGATTTATTGACTTCTGATTAGTTGACTGGCATTCTATGAGTGGAAATTCCAGAATATGCCCACTGGCACTCTCCAACGCAAGTAATCACTCCATGTCAAACATTGAATTGTCAGACATCAATATTCTATTTATTTAAGGCAAGACAGAAAAAGTTCAGTACAGCTATATCACAATTTCACAGTGAGAAACCTGGAGTAAATGGATGAAGAAAATGTGCATATGATACATATAGGTACATGTACAAGTTGCACAGATAGCCTCTTTCACTCAATTTGGCAGTGTTTGTTGCTTGGCAACAAGTATCTCTATAAATGCTAAATTTGCACCTATGTTTGGAGATGTGGGAAAAGAAAAAAAGGAAAGGAAAGGAAAAAATGTGATCTGGTCCTTTCAAAGGTGCTACCAGAACTGTTGTTCAAAACCAATATATGGTCTGTATGTGTGATTACCTGAAGCACTCAGCATCTAGCCTTGTGCCCATGGTCACATCACAGCCATGCTGATATCCTTTATCACCTCCTCTCATATTTCTTAATGATGTGCTTGTTTGCTAATGGGGAGGACAGTAAAAGAGAAAGCAGTTAAAGTCAATACAGCAAAGAGGACACTATGGAAAGGTGCTGGGGGTGAGCGTGCGATGTAGGCTCTGTGCCCAAAGAGGTCTCTATAAGTATACACAACCAGCAGCGTCTTAGTCAAATACATGTGCACAAGCATTCCTCTACCATCTGCCTTTGAAGACTAAGAACTGCTGATCCAGAGAGTAGAAACTATGCTTCTCGGTGACTTGAACTCACCCTGCCCTGTCCTGGCAAACAACCTTGACCACCATAAAAGGTGCTTTAGAGGCATCAGTGAAAGGCATAGCTTCCACTTTCCCATCACTGGGATGCAGTTCTCCAGAAACAGGAGTTTCTCTTTATTCTTTTCATATCTTTCTTTTCAGTTAGCCCTGCTGTGTTTTAGAAAGTCAGTCCACCTCTTTCTGAAGCCACGGGGAGAAAGGCAGAAAAACTGGCAGCATAAAGCAAGCTCTCTTCAGCTCTCTCTTTCTCTCTCCGGACACTGACAGTGAAGGTCTTCCTGTGAGGTGGCCATTGAGAGGAGGGCATTAATTTGCACCCAGCATGATTCCACCCTGAGGAGTGATGGCTCTTGAGTAAGGCTTGCTCTGTTCCCTACACATTCTACCAGGGCCTGGTCTGCCTGGTGGAGAAGTAGCCCTGATTTCAACGCATTAGTTACAAAACCGGATACATAACACAGTGTCATACAGTATGTCACAAAAGTGAGTACACCCTATACATTTTTGCAAAAGAAAAAATGCTATAACTTTTCAACAGACAATAGTACACAAATTAAACTTCGATATGTTTTTGAGTAGTCGGTGTACAGCTTGTATAGGAGTATTAATTTACTGTCCTCTACCATCCTTAAACAGGAGATGAAGGAGCACCAGTGTCTAACATCTGCCAGGTCCGTAATGCCATAATGGAGGAATGGAAAAGGATCACAAAAACAACCTATGCAGCTCTGGTGAATTTCATAGTAAGGCAGTGGTAGATAACAATGGTGCTCACTCAAAAAAAATGATTTTGGCACAATTTGAGCATGTTCAATGTGAGGTGTACTCACTTTTGTGGACTGCTATGTATATAAAAATGCCTGTGTGTAAAGTTGTTTTCAGAGGTCAGTAAAATAATACTGCTACACAAGCTGCACACTGACTAGTGAAAAACATACTGAAGTTAATTTGTGTAGTATTGTCCCTTGAAAAGATATGGCCCATTTTTCGCTGAAATGTGAAGGGTGTACTCACTTTTGTGACATACTGTATGTATGAAGTGACTCACTGAGATGAGAAACTCTGCAAAGTCAGCTTTTAACAATAAGCTTCCTTTATTCCAATCTGAGTAAAAAAGGCTGAATCAATTCTAGAACTAATAACACTATAAAAAGAACTGACAGAACCTCTGTACATGGCAATATGTCTCTGCTCCCCCAGTGTCATGTGATTCTAGTCTGACGTGGCCGTCGCCATAGTAATGCACAAGAAAAGCCCCACACATCAGCTCTTTCCTTTTGACACTCTCCATGCGACTGCCATTAGGATGGCTAAAAATAAGCTCTCACACCGATAGACCGGAGGACCCGAGAGTGCGGGGGGGGGGGTTGGTGGGAGCCTGCATAACCTGCCTGACATGCCTTATGCTCACAATGACTGAAAGCATGCTGGGCAGCAGGGGTGCTAGGTGAAAGGAAAGACCCAGACAAACCCCGCAGCTCCTTGTCATGGCAGGAAGACTCCTTACCAGACCCTTTTTTCAGTCGGTCGGCTACATTTTGTTACCACAGGAAGGATGTTTGTATGGACTGACTGTTTGGCTGAGATATATACACTGACCAACTGAATCTCCCCTCTCTTCTCCTTTGTAATTCTCCACCTTTCTATCCCTCTCTCCCCACCTCCCACATGTACCCTCAGCTGCATTACATAACACACTACAGGCCTGGAGTAACACACAGTCTCTCTTTATCTCTGGCCGTTTGTGTGAGTGTGTGTTTGTCTCCTGATTGTAGTGCAGATCACACATCTTGTCTCAGAGCCTCTGTGTTTGGGTCCTGGACAACAATAAGACTAAGCCCTGAGCTAATCTCCCACAATGCTGTTGAAAGAAAACATCTGTGGTCGCTTCATCCTTCCATTCAGTCAGATGAATGCAGAAACGAGTGGGGATAAGGAGTCAGATTCTCCAGAGAGGTGTGACTGTACAAGTGGTGTTTATACAACACAATCCTCTAGGGCAGATGCCTCGGCCATGGCCTCATTCAGGCACACGATCACGGGTCTCATCAAACCCTCGGTCATCTGAATATGATTCCTGCCCACATCTATCTCTTCCACTTCTCTAAAGTACTGTAACTGATCCTCCAGTGGCGCCAGGCCGCCTTTCCTTCGCCATGACAAATTCACACGTTGAGGCTTGCGGCAGTTCCAGCTTCTTTCTGCTGCTTGAGCCCTCAGTACTCATGGAGAGCTTATGTAAGGCTACCACGGGATGATATCGCCACTAAAGCAGCCCATGTGAGAGCAAAAACCCCTTCCCAGCAGTGTGTGAGGAAACCAACAGCCAACGGTGAGCCAACAGCCCAGTGGGGCTTGCGTCTTACCAGAGGTCATTGAAGTGAAGGGTAAACAAGGTGCTCAGTAGTTACTCTTCATACTTCTTGTCCCCTTGTAGAAGTACTTTTTAAACTTTGAGTTGTAATTAAAAGAGTAAGAGAAATGAGGATCAAGATCTCTGGCCAAGATTAGGATTGTGTAATTTGTTCTTGTAATATTCTATTTTTATCCAGCTAAACTGATTTATTTTCTCTTTCCATTTAAGACTACTTTTAGATTGGGACTTTGTAGCTCATGTGTGTACTGTACCCAAATAAGGGAGATAAGTAATGAGAGAGTGGCAGATCAATCAGTGGCAATGCAGAATGCGGTGAAGCAGAATCAGTGCACACACACTGAGAGGTATACACATAAGGGCCTCTTCACCATCGCTTGGCAGCCATTAGTTTGTTTCTCATTGCACAGGCCATTCACACTGCACCCAAAGAGAAAACACATGTAGCCAAGTGCCTGGTTTCAATTTGATAGCCAAACCGTACGATCATTAGCCACCTGAAACATAAAGCTATGCTCCACTGGGTTGTCTTCCTGTCTGAGCTTCACTCAAGGCTCACTTGTCAAACCACACCCACAGACAAAGCCACCAAGTTCAACCTGTGAAGCAATAATCCCTAGCTAGATCACAGGCATAACTGTACACAAGGACACCTTTTGGCTGCCCTTGTTTGTAGGGTAAACTCAAACACAAAGGGCATGACATATTTTGTGTGGGCTTGGGAACATGGTGACTATTCTTTTCTAGGAATGGTGTAAAAATAGAGGACAACTTTACTTCTTTTTCAAAACATACACAAACTACATGCATAAGAAATGTCAAAGGGGCTCTGTAGGTCCTGGACTAAACAGGATGGTTTTACATTTGGGCACACCGTGTGCTTAACTCTGCATGTTGGTTTGTTTGTTTAGAACTCATAGCACTCATGCCTCTGTTGCCTGGAGTCTCGGGTTAGTGGCACCCTATTTCAGCTATGGTCAGTCAATCGCAGCACTTTATCTGCCAGTCACAAGCAAAGCTGCTTGTAACAGCAGAACTAAACCTTCTCCCGGAGTTCTGAACACTCTAAGAGGCAGTGTGGGGAGAGAGAGAGAAACAGAGAGGGAGAAGCAGAGAGAGAGAGAGAGAGAGAGAGAGAGAGAGAGAGAGAGAGAGAGAGAGAGAGAGAGAGAGAGAGAGAGAGAAGAGAGAGACAGAGAGACAGAAAGAGAGACAGAAACAAGAGAGAGAAACAGAGAGAGAGATTCCCATAAGAACTGCCTGACTCAATCACCTGGCTTGCGAGTTCATCCGCATAGCTATCCCAGTAGCCAGAGCCAAAGTGAAAGTGGAGCTCTTTGCAGATCATTCCAGTAAACTTCCACCCACTGGGGGCTTTGGACCTCCCCTGCCGGAACAACCAAAAAAAGAAGGGGTAGCAGCCTCATGTCAAACCACACCACAGATCAATGATTGTCTGTTGAGTCAACCTCAGTGTGTTCGCTATTGACCACTCACCCACACAGGGCGATAAGGAGTGAAAAGACATCCAGACCAAAACATATTTAGCTGTAAACCTCCCTCTACTTCACCGCCCCCTCACCTATACACAGGGATTACATGACCAACAGCCTTCTGACCTAATCAATAATAGTCACAGAAAGTATCCTGTTACCTTGAAGTACTGGTTACTTAGCCCTTTACCTTCAAACCAGTATGAACTCATGGAGCCCTCTGAACTTCTGTTAAGGTACTCTGAATTTGTCTAGGGAATGCTTCTGGGTAATTTGTCACTGGTCCAACACAACTTGGAAAAGATTGGGAAATGTTGAGCAATTTCCTAATGACTGTGAGTCACAATGTTAGTTAAATTGACATTGCTAAGCAAACACACTGTTATGACCGGAAACAAATTGAATGTCATCATACTTCTGCCAGTGTCACAATTTCTTTTGGCCAGTAGTTTAAGTGTTTGTGTCAAAACTATCCCCTATATCCCTAGCTCAGACCCATACACACACCCCCACTGACTTTCATTTTCTTTGAAAAAGCTGACTGGTTCTAATCTTTCGCAACACCAGCTGAAGCTCAAGCACATCTCCAGACTCCAGTGGCAAGCCCCTCTGCTCCAGAACAAAAGCTGCTGTCTGATTCTGGAGTGGAAAGTTCCACTGGCAGACATAGGCAGCCATGCGCTGTGCACATTTGAAACTTAATATGCCAGAGTACAACACCATCACGGAGGCCTCCAGCCCCTGAGCTCTGAACAGGGGCTGGTGTGAAACGTGGACACTGCATATTAGAGGCAAGTACACACAAACTCATGTGCACGTGCGCACACACACACACACATACCTGTCGGCTGTCTGCTTATTAAAGAGAAGAGCATGCTTTTGACGGCCGACTATGACCTGGGCTCATGAATAATTTTAATCACACCTTCAATGCACGTGTAACTGACAGCAACAGTGAAGCAAAGCTCTGTATCCAAAATCTGCCTGAGGGTGATTAAAAGAAAGGAATGTATGAGACATGTCAACCTTTAAAGGCTCTTTTAAATGCAGGTGAGGATAGGCTAAAACAGAGTAACAAAACAGAAGATAAGCTTGTGTCATCTGCAGTCACTAAGCGAGTGGTTAAACAGTGAGGTGCATTGCTTAACATAATCCTTCAAGCATCTCTTGTAGAAAAACAAAATTACCAGAGGTCCAGAAATGTCAATTCCCTCCTCTTCCTTCCACAAATAAAAAAGCAGGAGGCCATTTTTTTTATTTTGCAGGCCTGTGCCAAGTTTTACAATAAGTGGGTCAAACTCCAAGTTGTTTGGACATGAAGGGCAAACTGCTGTCAACTTCTCCATCAATCCACACAACCCACTGGCCCTTTGAGTGCCTACCTGGAAAATGCCAAACTACAACACTGGATGTTTGCCCAGAGCTCCTTGCCTGTGGGACTCTCTATTAAAATATCAATCATGACAAACCCCTTTGACATCCACACTGTGTTGTGCATTGTGCCTGAAAAACAGCTCACAGCTGAATCATATGACACTTAAGAACACTACTACTAATGGGATGTGATGATGCTCATGCTGCTTTCAAATGCAAATAGTCTTATGAAGCAAGCTGTGCTGACTGTTATGATAAATGGTACAGTGAGTGTCTTGGCCCTTGAACATTCCCCACTTACAGTACCATGAAGAACCCAGTGGTCACAGTGACAAGAAACCGTCAGGTCAGGGGTGCACGCGGTTGCCTTGGCACTGTGTGAGGGCATCAGAATTAATCTAGGATTAATCCAACACCTAATCCAGGGCAATGGTGTTGCTGCGGCAGATAATTAATCCACTTTACTCTGGGGCTTATCTGGCACCAAAGCAGCAAGGCAGAGAATCTGTGTGAATGTGTCTGTGGGTCTGTGCAAAAAATGGGTGGCTGTTTGTCAAAGGCATATAGCATACATATGGCAACTGTTACTTTTGATGGACAGAGCATTTGCAAAAATGAATCTTAATCATGGTCATCTTGACAGTTGCAACAGAGATAGCTCAAAACATTTTATGGCCTGACCTTTGGCTGCCTCTGTGTCCCTCCTTGCTCTATTTCTCCTCACCCCTCCTCTGCCCTCCTCTTCCCAGCCTCATCCGTGGTGGTCTCACAGAAAGTAACACAAGCTGGCGCAAACAAGCACCGGACTGACACACACAGCTGTCATTCCTGGCCCTCGCTCACCACCTCCTTTCCACTAAGGTCTATATTATCCACAGGACTCTTAACCCTTTTCATAATTCACAAAGTTCATAAACAATCCAAAGCCCACTGCTATTTTTAATACAGCCCTAGTTTTTATGGCCTTGTTTTGTTTTTACCTTAACCCATTCTCTCTTTGTCTCTGTCTCACACACACACACACTTTCTAGGCATTTGAAAACATGAGGGGGTGTGGCACAGACCTGGTGAGAGATTGGCTCATCACAGAGGAAACCTGAGAAATGTGCAGCTTGTTAAATATGGCATTTTCTTTTTAAACTTTGGCTGAGGTGAGCTGGTGAGTACCCATAACTAAAAGCTCACACTGGCTTTGTTATCTCATTACTCAGCTTGCAGTCTAAAGAGGGTGCTGAAGCAAATCTATTTACATACTTTACATACTGACTGAATCGACGACCACACCTTTTATCCTTCATGAGCTGATTAAAAGTATAGGTCAGTGTGAGTGTACCTAGGCTACTTGCCAGTGGAACACAGTTTCTTTAAACTTGCCCCAAGGTCCCAGATTCTCTAGTAACTGTTGAGGTAGTGCACTTGCCAGAAACTGCCACACAATCTCACATAAGCCTAAGTGCTGCTACCCTAACGATCTTCTTAATACCAAAATCCAAAATCAGGGCGCTAATGTTGCTATCAATTAACATCTTACGCAAAAAAAAAGTTTTATGAGGTTGGTCTCTCATAAGTTTTCTAAAAATAGAACAATTAATGGCAGCCATATCAAGTACAATCCATACTTTTCCAACCCAAGAGAGAGGATTATAAAATCTAAGCAAATTGTTAAAACAAAGGAACATGTACCCAGATGCTGGACAGCAAGGAAATGGCTACGGCCTGGTTCTTTACCTTCCACTGGTACAGATGTACATGTTCAGGAATTCTTGTATCGTTTTCTAAAATAATTCTGAAAAGGACACTAACACTACTAACACTTATCTTGCACAGTTTAGAAAACACAAGATCTACATAACACACTAACCACAGGGGAAAGAGGGTCCCCTTGAAGAACAGCCAGTAATGACAACAGTGTTTTAATTACTTATTCTGTATCTCTGAATTGGTTTATCAGTGCACTGGCCAAACATGTAGTCCAAAAGCTACTTAATGGTGTGGAAAAAAATCTTTGCCAGACCACTTAGACTACTATGCAAATCAATACCTCAAAGTATTCACAATCCAATACTAAAGGTGCATTATGAGAGCCTGAGAGGTGAGTCATTACTGCTGTTGGCAGAAATCCAGCTCTTTAGAAACCCTTGGCATGAGTTAATGATATTGGGGAAGCATGGGAAATACTGATCAGTGCTTTTCATGTGGTAACAGTGTGATGTATGGAAAGATTTTAAACTATTTAAATTAAAAGAAGTTTCAGGTGATTAACTGGAGCACAAACTCCACACTTTACACCAGGTAAGCATCAACTAGTAGTAGGCTTGACTGAACAGTTGTATACTGATCATTTAAAATGCCCTTTTGACAAATCGAATCACCAATGCCAATGCAAAGCTCACTTACTCAGAATTATTTCAGCCCCTATAAGTCTCTCCCATGTATTGCTCATAACCACAAGACAATATTTACATTATTAAAAAAAGAGACAAAACACCAAAATATTGTACTGTCCTTTCACATATGTATGAGAGGCCTACTGGACCCTATGGTCAACATCCCATGGCTAAATTCTTTTTGTCAGAGAACTTCAATTTTCATAATTTGTGCTGTGCTTCAGGAAATACAGTTGACCGTTTCTCCACAGGGTGCTGTTTTTTCACTGTTCCCAAGCCACAAGGTACAAAGAAAACTGACATCTCTGAACATTGTGCACAATAACAAGTCCCTGATTACTTCTTAATGGACGTCCAGAAGCCAGAACAACTGTTCAAAACTCTGTGCATTTGGCTGCTGCTCTGGGCTTAGATGCATGGCCTCTGTCTCAACATAGGTAGGCTACATATTCTGCATAAATATAAATTTGCCTGACGAAAAGTTACAAAGTGGGTACAGCAGACCCTATTCAATAACATTCATCGCCACAGATTTGTTTTTAACGAAAAACATAACAAAACTCATTTTGAAGACAGTACAATGAAAACACACGCACACCTGCGTTATGTTGTTTATTTTATGTAACCAAGCACGTGGTCGGTATCAATGTGTTGCTGGTGCGAGGATTTGACAGCTATGAGGGCTGCATCCCGAACAGCCGCAAGCGCACCAGCAGCTTATGACAAGTTGCCTATTGTGAAGTAAGCTACGTCTGTCTTCACTCAACAAAACACGAGTAACGTTAACTTGTAGCGACTTGCCATTTTAACACAAATACCCTCAATGGGGACATCAGCATCAGAAAAACGAAAGCGTGAGTGGTCGTTTGGGCACGAAGCAGTTGCCAGTAATGTTAGGCTAACGACAGCTAAGTTATCGTTATTAACACCAACCATACAAAGTGACAAAAATAACTAATGTTGAAATGCAGACAGCTGGGACTTGGCAAATACTTGGTTCACAGGTCACATAATGCTACACGTAAACATCTCGACGATAGCCAAAAAAAACAAACGGCGTGAAGAGCAACAACATCAGAGGTTTGCCAAGATACCAGTTGTGGAGGAGTGGATAATGAGCAATACTGTAACGTTAGCTTCCATCGTTAAGGTTAGCGCACTAGCTTAAAAGAGGATTCGTTCTCGTTTCAAAAGCGTGGGGTACACGGCTCAGAGTCTGCTTTTGATGTTGAGATGGCTTAGCTAACCAACAATCAGTCTAACTGTAAGCACAGATCCAGTGGTCTAAAACACATTAAATGACGTATCGTATTAACAACCTTTCAATAGTTGCATTTGTAATGTTACAACAGGCGCTCTGAAGCGAGGACACTTACCAGTCTATCTCTTGGCTCCCGTTTTCTTCCCGATAAACACGAGAATCGATTAAGATAAGCTCTGTACCAGAGGATGAGGAGACGAGGTTTGGTATATAACTTGTTCGAAATCGTCTGGGTTCTTAATGAGACCCGTTTGCAAAAGCTACCATAGCTTACCGTTACCTGCTATGAAAAATAATCTGCCACTTAGCGTTATGCCTACAATCATTAATTGGTAGTGTTGACTTACGCGAACAAAACAAATACACAGGATATTGCATTTAATAATCGTTACGTCTTCTACGGTTAATTTTAACGCGGTAGGTCCGTAGATGTCTGGCAAGTCGCGAACTGGCTGTTCAATTTCTTTCTACACGATTTTAGAGAACAATTCGGCACGTAGCACACGACAGGGTCCCTCCTCCCAGCCGGCTCAACACACACAGGCAAGAACAGTGTGTACACAGGGATGCAAACGGGCGGCGACAAGAGGGAGGGGGATGCATAGCCGCGTAATGCTGCGCCGCTACATAAGTAAGGGAAAACCCACAGGGTGTATGATGCAGTTATCTAATGATATCCAAAAACAATACATCATAAATGTGACGTTATACAATATACATTGTAATCGTTAGAGGGGTGAAGGTATCGCAACTTTAGTAACACATAGAGTACAGTTTATGATCAACTACATGCACTACTACTACACAGGTAATTCTGTAATATGAAAATGACCAAATACCTTTAATAACCATTTTTGGGGAGGTATGAGTCACTAAACATCACATTAAGGACGTCTGTGCTCCCTCGTTATCTGATAATTTCGTGACCCACAACACGTTACTATGCGCGCGTCAACGGTCTCCACCGAGGTGCCGCAAACACCCATAGCAGAGATTTGTAATAATGAGTGCTACTGCATGCCAATAAGATGTCCATGACAGGGCTGTATTGTGAGAAGGCCAAGTGGGCGTATCATATGGCCCCTGGTGAATGGGCAGCCGGGGGTCCAGCAGGAGACAAGGATGGCAGTGGCCACAAAGGCCTTATTGACCATGGCACACTGGGTAGTAGACTGGCACTGACATGACACGTTGAGCATAAAAGTGGGTGTGGGTGAGCAGGAAGCCAGTACAAACCTAATGACAATCTAGACATGCACTACAGACCAATAGGTCTTACTTCATTCACTGTTTTCTGTATGTTTTAGAGCAACTGTAAGAGCATGTGAAAAGACTATCAAACCTAGGCTAATTTTCAGAAGTGTCCAAATCCTGTTTTGCTCCTCTCAAAAAGTGTATCCTTTTAGTGTGCAAACTGGGATTCATAAACATCAGGATTTTTTGTCGTAGTCATAGGTGCTGATGGTGCATGTTGACATTATCATAACCACTGGGACATGAAGATTATAAACAGATCTCTGTTTCCACCCCTATAGAGATTGCAGCTAACTTAAGTCAATAATCACTGCCTGCTAATACATTCCCTTTCTTTTCATAGCTGTAGTACTTTAACAGACTGAACAATGCAGAACCTTACTGTATAGTTCATGAGCTCCTTGCATCAGTGCTAACTGCCAAAAAATGACAGCAAGAAGTGCTACTGCACTGCTGTGTAACAAATGCAGAAGCTTAGTGGAACCAAGGGCTTGTTTCATGAATTTTAGAAAAAAAAAAAAAAACAGCTCTGACTAGTCAAACCTTCTGTGTAAAATGTTGATTTTCAGGTCTTCCCAAGGAGAAAAATCCAAAGGCACACTGGATAAAAGCCTTTAATAAAGAGGGCCTACATGTTGCGATACACAGTCTTCATCAGAGCATGAAACTAGAAGTCAGCTTACAAGTTCTGTTAGTACTGGCTACTAGGCAATGAATCAATCAGCATAGTCAAGCCAGTCTGTGTCCAAATTGGTAGGCAGGGGGTTCAGCAAATCCCACCTACTTGCATCAAGCATTCTCAGCTCAATCAGTAAACCTTTAAATTTATAGTGTGGTTCTGAACATGTCTACATATGTTGAGTAATTTTGAATTAGAGTCTGTGGGAGAAAACCTCATGGTATCTTGTATACAATACGCAATAGTTGCCAGTGCTTACATTTCTTACAGTGGCACATAGCAGGGCTGCTTGCACTGTCCATATCAGTGTTTTCAAAATAAGATCCTTCATGACATGTCCCCACAGAATTAATCAAGAGAAAAAACACTATGTTTGCCAGACGACTATGTACTGATTGTGAGTTTGTGTAACGACTATGTACTGATTGTGTAAGACATTTTGTAATGGAATAAAGAACTCAATGAAAACCTATCAGAAGAGATTGTGGACAAGATGATATGTGAACCACCTGATAATGAGACGTTTAAACAACATGAACTTAAGGAAAACTGCAAGACAGTGTCATTCAAGTGTTTGTAATATCAAGGCAGGAGGAGACAGAGGTGGACAAAGTACACAATTCCTTTACTTGAGTCAAAGTATGGATACTCCTAGTCAAATATTACTCAACTACAAGTGAAAGTTGCTATGCCAGTTTTCTACTCACGTACAAGTACAAAAGTAATTGTTTCTAAAAATACTCAAGTACTAAAAGTACAAATATCTTTTTTCTTTCTTTTTTGATAATGTGGGGCCACAGACAGGTCACTAGAACTTGACTTGACCTTAAGTGCTTTATACACAACATGACTATTTTCATATGTTTGGCCTACCTGACAATTTGTTTAACTATACAAGATTTTTACCTTTTACCCTAATATAAAATAATGTAGATGCAAATAAACTTCCAATTAGGATACTTGCAGTCAGTATAGCCTAGCTCATTGAAAATGATCATTGCTGGTTTCTATTCTTTCTCTTGTAAGTAAGTTCATGTATAGTTGCAGGAATTTAAGATAATGGTGTAAATTACAAAACAATATGTACTTGGGAAAGCTCTGTAGTTTAAAAAAAATCTTTGGGAGAGTGTAATTCCTAGTCCATGTTTAAAACCGTCAATTGAATTACTATTGTTATTCATTCTCTACTAACAAATCTGAAACAGCTGAACACAAACACAATAACTCAATTGGAGTGGTAAATGTAATGTTTAGTTGTAAAGATGTGTGCTAAAAGTCAAGTGATTGTCTTTTTTCATTCCAACTTTATCATAGTCACAAATGTTTTGATAAAAATTGTCATTATCTGCCATTGCCATCATGATCAGTTCAAATTCAGTGACGGAAAGTGAAGACACTTCAGACTTAGATATGATCTATCAGATTATTGCAAAATCACTTCAAAGCCATGTTTCAATGTAACTTCTACTGGAACTGTGCTGATCATACTTTTTAAACAGGAGTTGAGCGCATCCATCTCTCATCAATTTAATAAGTACTTCATGCACATTTCAAATGTAGTGGAGTAAAAAGTATAATATATGTCTTAAAATGTAGTGAAGTGACACAAGTTGCCAAAATGTTTAGTACTCAAGTAAAGTACAGATACTTCAAAATTGTACTTAAGTACAGTACTCGAGTAAATTTACTTAGTTACTGTCCACCTCTGGGAGGAGATGTCCTTGTACGTGAATTCTTAAACATTAAAAAAAAACAGTGAATTTGTACGTTTCCAGCTGATTTTCCTGATTAACCGGCCTTGCTTGACATTTTGTATCTTGTGGTGATGTGGGTGGTTGTATTCTGGGCTTTATGTTGCCCTGTGACACATGGACAGTGGCAGCTCAAGTGTGTTTGAGTCTTTGGGATGTGGGCACTGGCCTGTGAGAAATTTCAGAAAATCCAGTAAGGGTTCTTCCGCTCTTAAACCAGCCTCTTTTGCCTTGTGAGTGTGCTGGTACACTATTGCCTTTGAATACATAATTTTCATAGCACTGCTTCCCTCTGGTGGTGTAGGAGGTTACTTCAGCGTGCGTCACCAGCTGTGAAACGGTAGCTACTAACTATGTTAAAGACAACATATCAGTATCAAAAGCAAATATTTATTGTACCTCTCTAATTGCCTACAGATGTCAGTCATGCATAATTGCAAACACGGCTTTAAAATGATTACAGGGCTCCATACTAGAGGTTCCCTTTTACTACTTAGTGAAGGAATGATTTGAGAATACAAAAGTGGCATTGGGGTATGTTTCCGATATCAAAAGCCTCATCTGAACCCACACAGTGTACCATTATGTAACACTGGTGTATGTAAAGGGTCACCACTTAGCCTGTGTAGAGGGAGCAATAATATATCACTGTGCCCTTGGTCATGATACAGGGATCCATAGAGATTTGGTAATTGGGCTCTGGGCTGTCCTTCAGGCAGAGGCATATCCAAGGTCATTCTCTTCCCTTTAATGTGGAGTAAATAAGAACAGGGTTAACTGATGGCACTGTTTGTCTCTTACGTTTGTCAAACGTGCAAAAAAACATTGGCAATTTAAAGGGAAACAAATTTATTTAAAAAAAAACTACCCAAATGCATTATAAATAAATAGCTTTATCAGAAACACAGGGGCCATAATTATTGACACCCTTGCAATTACCGCATTGTAAAGAGTACAAGAAAAGAATTTGAAACCATTTTTTTTATCTGGATCTGGATCTCTCAGATTCCTAGGTTCCTGCTTGCTTCCTCTGTGCTGTTAAGATTAGGGGACTCTTCATGACACCATTTACCCTATATGAGGTTTCCAGGGCCTTTGGGAGTAAAACAGCTCCACAGAATCACGGACCCTTCAGCATACTAATCAGTAGGCATGGGGATCTTTTCAGCATAGTTGTCCCTCAATATGCGCCAAACCCACCAGTGCTTGTTGTCAGAAGGGCCATTTTTCAATCCGTCTGACTATAGAAAACAATTTCGAGCAAAGTCTCAATGGTGTTTAGCAGCTCCAGTCTATTAATTTATTAAAAAATGGCAAAAGGTTCTCTTTTCTCTGTCATGCATTTTGAAGAATCTATTAACATGGAGGTAACTAGAGGTAAGAATCTATTAACCTGGCGGTAAAGTTATTTTTTTTTTGTGGAGACAATCCCATGGCTCTGCTATTTCTATCCTCCTTGCTGTACATTGGGGCAAGATCAGTTT
Source organism: Coilia nasus (assembly GCA_027475355.1). Classification (NCBI taxonomy): domain Eukaryota; kingdom Metazoa; phylum Chordata; class Actinopteri; order Clupeiformes; family Engraulidae; genus Coilia; species Coilia nasus. Next base: position 8,154,180 of record CM050221.1, read on the forward strand.
GAGTTGGTTGGAATTACTTTTTTATTGTGTAAACTACAAATGGTTTTTTATGCAAGTACATATTTGTATAGGCAATTCCTGTCTTAAAGAAGTCAAACAACTTTCCAAAATACGTTGCAAATTTTTATTTTATTTACAGTATCTCACAAAAGTCAGTACACCCTTCAGATTTCAGCAAAAATGGGCCATATCTTTTTAAGGGACAATACTACACAAATGAAACTTCAGTATGTTTTTGTGTAGTCAGTGTACAGCTTGTGTAGCAGTTTTAATTTACTGTCCTCTGAAAATAACTTTACACACAGGCAAAATCGTTAAATTTTTGAGTGAGCACCACTGTTATCTACTAACCCCCTTAATATGAAATTCACCAGAGCTGCACAGGTTGTTTTTGTGGCATTACGGATCTGGGAGATGTTAGACACCGGTGCTCCTTAATTTACTGTTTAAGGATGCCCCCTTGGTTCTCAATAGGGTTCAGGTCTGGAGTCTGGATACTTGGCCACTCAATTACCTTCACCTTCAACTTCTTTAGGAAGACTGGCTGTGTGTCAGGGGTTGTTATCGTGTTGAAACAACTGTTGTGTGTCCCAGTTTCTGAAGGGGGGGGGGGGGGGGGGGGGCATCATGTCCTGCTTCAGAATGCCACAGCACATGTTGGAATCCATGATTCCTTCAATGAACTGCAGTTGCCCAGTGCTGGTAGCATTGAAGCAGCCCCAAACCATGATGCTACCACCACTGGGCTTGATTGTAGGCAAGGCACAATTATAATGGTACTGTTAAACAGGCCACTGCCACACATGCCTGACATCATCTAAGCCAAACAAGTTTATTATTCTCGTCAGACCACAGAATATGGTTTCAGGAATTCATGCTTATGGACTGCATGTGTTCAGAAAACAGTTTTCAGGCTTTTTTGTGATCAAGCTTTAAACAAGACCATGCAGATCGGGTTGTTGCACTGTGTGGCATATTATTTTAGCTCTGACAGGCTGACCTCCCACTTCTGCAACCTCTGCAGCAATTCTGGCTGCAATAATGCATTTATTTTTTAAAGCCAACTTTTGCATCTGATGCTGAGTGTGTTGATCCAGCTTCTTTGACTGATCCTGTCAATGCCTGTTTTGACAATGCACCCATTTTGGAAAACCACCTAATGACTCAAGCGATGATGGTGTAGCTCAGTTTCATGGTGTTGCTGATCTTTTGTAGCATAGGCCATCATTCTGTAAAGCAACAATTCCATTTCTCATATCTTTTCTTTTTTGCCATGAGGCACCATGTTGGTCATCCAGTGGATAGTATGAGAGAATTATAGCCAATACAATAAAATGAATAGCTCTAATACATGACACACAAATTTGTATTGTCCAGCTGAGCAGACCAAAACACAAAAATAATGAATTGGACAAGTGAGTTTTTATGGTTAAATGATATGTACAGTTATCATTCAAGGTGTACTCATTTTTGTGGCCTGCTATTTGTACAAAAATGGCTGTGTGTAAAGTTGTTTTCTGAGGACAGCAAATTAATACTGGTACACAAGCTGTACGTTGACAACTCAAAAACATATTGAAGTTTCATTTGTGTAGCATTGTCCCTTGAAAAGATATAGCATTTTTTTGCTAAATGTGAAGGATGTACTCTCTTTTGTGACATACTGTATTTATTTATTTTTTACTTTAACTTTACTGTGTTGTTGCTAGACAATTTGACCCCTCTGTCATGTCATGTTTATACCTTAGTGAACCATGAAGTGCTATTTGAAAGTTCACAGACACTGTGATTAACTTAAAGAAGCTGAATAAGTTGGGCCAAAAATAAAGAACTCATTTTAAATGCTAGCATCTTGGATTATAAAAGTTACATATAGTACCACATGTATTAATTATATAACTGATATACAGTTTCACGTATTATCTAAGATGTTGCTATTTCTTACAGGTAATTGGTGTTGGTGACCTTTAGACTGAATTGCATATTTTGCAGAAAATGCAGACATCATGTTTTTCTTCTTTTGGAGTCCATTATATTATACTGGAGCACTATTTAAATGACTATATCTCCTCAATCATTGAGGCTATACCACGACTACAAACCACGCAAATTAAAGTTCATTCAGTTGCTCTTGCTAGTGCTATCATAGTTTATGACCATGCAAGCAAGACTATGACAACCATTAAGCCCGCTGAGAGCCTTGGCTGGGCCGGGACAAGATAATCTGATGTCCCCCTCCTCTATATTCCATAATGTAAGGAGGGACCAGTTCATGCAAGTGAATGTCTTTGTGTGTGTGTGTGTGTATGTGAAGTCAGAACACTGGTGAGATCACATCCACCTAACCTGAATTAATCTAGTAAGCTAGTATGACTAGGCATCACAGTTCAACAAAAGATCCCTCTATTGCCAGTTGGTGACAAGTGTGTGTATGTGGATATCATAATATTATCATAAACAGCCTGGGTCAAGTATGTCAAAACATGCAAATTACATACTATTCTTTCCTTGGTAGTAACCTGGGAAGACACTTGTCTCCAGACAAATCTTTCAAAGCACTTTGACTTAATACCACATTTCTTGTTTATGTTTAGGTGTTAAAGTATTACAAGATATCTCAAAACAGGGCGCTATGGAGTCTCTAGTCCACACCCACAGCCAAGCCTCTGTCCTTGGGAGGTGACCACTAGTTCCGATGTGTGTACAAAATGTGTGTTCGAGCACAGGAAGTGTCTTGGGGCCCTAATGATATATGAATGTCCTGTATATCAGTTAAGTAATAAATATATTTCATACTATATGGCATTTTTCATAATCCGAGATACTAGCATTCAAAATCTGGTATTTATGGCCTAACCCATATGTTAAAAAGTGATACAGTTACACTAGGGTGTGATTGTGATGTTTTTAAGTGTGACAATAATTGTGGTACATCTATGTTGACTTAAACATATTTATTGTTTTACAATGCGTTGTTTGTTTCTATTCAAAAGCATTAGCTTCCATTAAAAAATGGATTTTCCTCACTGTGTTCATATTACAAGTAAGATCAATTCTGAATAGACTGTTTTTACTTTCCCTGTTTTAGTTCCTTTTTTACCAGGGTTGCCCATAATTGTACAATAACAACTCTGCAGGGAATTGTACAGTATCAGTGCATGGCAGATCACTGCTAAGTAGGAACCAATGTATTGGCATATGGGCATCTTACATTTGGGAGCTGCCAAAATTAACGTGAAGATATGCACAAAAATTACCAATGTAAAGTGTTTGGTTTGGTTTTTGTTTTAATCTCTATCTTTTTCATATTTCCCTTTTTCTCTATTTTCTTCGTTTGAGGCAGTTTCACAGAATGCACAAGAATACTGAAAACTATTTGAACCATATACCTATGAAATGATTGTAATCACTGTAATTCTGAGTGTTTTTATTGTACCAATATGTAAAAGGTAGTTTGTTACTGAGCAACGGAAGTCTTTCTTACACCTTAGCCAGAGAAGAACTCTAAGAGACATAATAAGGGGAATTTCGACATAAGAGCTAATGGATTATGTCAGTATATTAATTTCCTTGTATGGCCCTGGCCTGTAGGTGGCAGCCAGCTCACACTAAAGACAGAGCACCATGTGTGACCTGTGCTCCATATCCGTCTCCACACCAGCCTCTCCACCCATCACATCATTGTGCTGGTGTATTGTCCAGGAGTTACATGTGAGATTTTATGTGAGGTTGCTATGGTTTTCACCTCTAGACTGATTGGCTGGGTGTGGACTCACATGAGTGACTAGCAGTTTTACTCTAGCTGCATGTGGTTAAACATTCTGTCTCCAGTAATACCCCCACCCTACTCCCACCTCCAATTTCCTGATGGCTGATACTAGACAGGACAGAATACTGTTAATTGCCTTTTTATCATACAGAGATGAGACTAATGACTACATTGTTTAAGTCCACACAAGGCTGTTTTTATTTTTGCTTACTTTCTGTATTGCTTGCTTTCTTTGGGCTTCTATACCCTCGAAATGCTACTGCTTGCTAGTGGCGGCAAACTTAATCCACGATACAACATCCGTCCATCATTAGATTACAACACCCCCACCACCCTAACAACTATCTGCGTGGAACAAATTGGGTGTTGTGTGGGTGTAGACTTAGCCTGGTAAACCAGCCCCTTGTACTTCATTTCATTTTGTACAGAGGGTCTGGAGTGGAGGCTGTGAGAAACGATTTCTTCCTGGAGGTGTGGACTCTGCTCAAGTGTAAGACAAACCCAATTGTTAACGCCTGGTCGTCACGCATGCAATTAGCCTGCCTACGCACTACAGTTGAAACTCCTGAAGCTCCTGAACAGATTCTGGTCCAGACCCTCTGTACAAAATGAAATGAAGTACGAGGTGCAGGTTTACCAGGCTAGTGTAGACTACCCCGTTAACTACAAATGAAACCTTTTAGAGGCTTTCATGGTGTTGGCCCCCATACTCCCTTCTTCTCAGCAGTAAGCGTTTGCTCTGCAATACTTTTACCATCCTCTGTGATGGTACAATAGCCAGGGGTCTCTGTCTCAATTCTTGACAATTCAGGTCGCTTCTCATCCTGTGATGCCTCAATTGTCACAGTCATTCAAGGACTTGTTTTCAGTAATTACTGAGCTAATGTCAACCATCCGACTCCCTTTTCCCTAAAAGATGGTCCACAAATTGTGCACATGGGCTTTCACCTCCAATCTATAGATGCGTACCCAAGCTACCAATCATCTATAACCTGAGAAATCTGTTACCTATACTTCAACACCAGATGTTAGTCTTCTAGTGCTGTCGTGTTTACTGATATCGCAAAGGTAGCGAAAGCGGTCATATTGGTGTCTTTTTTGCAGATTTTTCATCAATGATTGCCGGGACACTGGAAGTTTGGAGGACATGAATCTTTGTAGCCACGTAGCCCTAGTAGTTTCTGAGCGACTAGAAGTGTTGGGCCCCCAAGGCCCCTCCCCCTCGAGACGGTGGGAACTGCACAAAATATGCACGATCAGCACAAAGCCATCAAAAAGCACAGTACATACCATAAAATTTGGTCAATAGGGGTCGTTGTAATTGTACGAAATATCATTTTGCCTATTATCTACTACCAATGAAGTGTGGAGTTTCTTCAAGCTGTTTTTAATGGTTCAAAAATAGCGTAATCTCAGTAAAAGTAAAAGCCAGTGTGGCTTCGGTCAGCTAGGCCTGTGAGAACCCAGGACCAAGCAGCATGGCCACAGCAGGTTAGTAAGCACTGCCTATATGTCCCTCATCAGTGCCTATATGTCCCTATCATGACAGACTTATTGGCATGTAATGTGTTTGTGTTTTTGGATGTGTTCAGGGCACCAGACCTGCACCCCCCCCCCCCCCCCCCCCCCCCATTTTAATGCTTAATGTCGTGATACGTTAAGTATTACGCTTTGACTAAAAATTTTAACTCTCTTTTTTCCATTTTATTTCATTTATGACCTATTGGGTCATATGATGTATATCTAAGGTTGGGGTGGGTTGGGTGGATGGGAATGGATCATTGACAGTTTATAATTAAAAAACAGTGAATCAAAAAAAAGAAGTGTCATTGCATCATTCTTTCATTAATTTTGTGGTAGGCTCTAGTATTAATGAATGTCCTTTGAGTCGGTTTTGGTGAAAAAAATGCTTTTGTGCTCCTGTTACAGGCTGTTGTAGTTTGGTGGACGAGATGAAGCAGGGAGAATGACATATGTTCTTGGCTATGGTAGTCACAGGCTAGCCTGGTAAACCAGCCACCCGTACTTTATTTCATTTCATTCAGAGGGTCTGGCTGTGGTTCCATTGACATGGTCTCAGGCAGAATCTTACATAACCAATCAACAAACAGAGGGAGTGTTCAATTCTACTGATGGTTGGTAATGGGAGCTACTGTATATTAAACTGTTTCAGCATGTCAGCTCAGCTGGCCTGTGTGTTTCCATGGGCTTTCTGAGAAGGGCAGTCTACTAACGACCCTGTGCAGTGGCCTATAGATTTTCACCAACTTTGTGGTGTAGCCTGTTTTCGTTAAGAAGTCGCATGAAAGAACGACTTCTTACATCTTGCTCATTGCAATAGGAATTTATGTGTTTTGCTCAAGGCCATTGATGAGTAATGCAAAGTAATGTAACAAGTTACTTTCCATACGGAGTAAAGAAGTAAAGTAATGCATTACATTTTTTAACAGTAGTGAGTAATGTGTAATGGATTACTTTTTTTGAGTAACGACCCCAACACTGGTTGTTACCTGTTCCTACTTAAGTTAAGAATGCTCTATAATATTGATTTGCACATCTCTTCAAGTAAATGTGTTGCAAGAAGTTTTCATTTCTGTATGTCTGTTTTGTGGTTAGTCTTCTGTGTTTTTGGTGAGCAGAGCCCCAAGAGCCATCCAACATGACAGAACTGCTTGATTTAGGGAGGCATTGCATGTTATGAGCATGCAACATTTGTTTGTCCTTGTGGGTAACAGTAAGTCCGTGGATGCCTGGAATGTTACAGACTACCAAGACCCACACCCATGTTAAAACACACCTGATGAGACCATGTTGTGGGTCTGACACTGTGGGTAAACTGTAAAGGCACTGGCTTTGGTATTTAAAGGAGAACTTCAGTGTAAAATTAAAATTGGCATGTTAAAACATCATGCCGAGTTGGTATGTGTACTGGGGAGCAAAATTGATTTAGCCTGTTGCATTCAGACTTTAACTATTTTTTATCGTTTTCCCAGAAGGCTAACAATGGAAGTGGTATGTGCCCTCAGACGAAGCATGACGACTACGCTATTTTTAAACCATTAAAACAGCTCGAAGAAACTCCACACTCCATCGGTAGTACAACAAAGGCCCTGACATTAAAAACGAGACACTGAGAACTTTGAAAGTGTACACGACATTTATTAATAAAACAGTTTTGACAAGCAGTAGCTTGCTGTAGTTTCTCATCGCTGCCATGATGAAGGTCCGCACCAGTCAATTGACGAACACGAACCAGCAGGAAGAATAGGAGGAGAGGTGGTACAATTGACTTGTTTGGACTTTCATCATGGTAGCTTCATCAAATCAATATACAACAAAAAATGGATTTGCAATGGTTAGTGAGTTAATAGATTTAGATATGGTAGAGCAGTATTAGCCTGGTGGTTAAGATAACAGACTTACAACCAGAGGGTCGCAAGGTCGCTAATCCACCTTTACTGAGGTACATTGAGCTGTCATGGCATGATAGGCTACATGCAGAGTTGTGAAGCTTTCCAAAGAACACTATATCCTATGAACAAAATTTCACACTGGTGTGGTTCCACACAGGGGGTCAGGATTGGGCTGGTTAGCTTCAGATTTTCCATCATATCCGTCCCCTTTTCCCCATGCTAATTGTTGGGTGCTCCACTCTCAGCTCATGCTGGAGGGCATGCCCGATCACCATCCAATTTTGAACATCCAATGCCCTTCCTTGATATGTCTTTCTGCTCTACCTCACGCCAGTAACGTGGCACTTAATTGGCTAGGTACAATGAGGGCAGAAATGAGCCCCATGAAACTCCATTTTGACACTTGAAAAATGTGTTCAATTTTGGCTGAATTCACTAGCCTAGCATTTCCCATTGAAATGAATAGGAGTAGGACTTCCTTACCTCCTCCAGTTCATATAATACCTCCATGGTTTCACACACACAACCTCAAATCCAAAAAAGTTATGTAAAATAAAATAAAACCAGAATGGAATGAATTCCAAATCACAAGTGTCTATGCTTTATTTACAATAAAATACAGAGAACAAATCAAATGTTTAAATTGAGAAAGTACACAGTTTATGTAAAATCATTTTAAAGTTGATGGTGATGTTTTTTAAAAGTTTTAAAAAGGAGCAACAAATGGCTGAAAATGCAAGCAGCGGAAAAGATTAAGTGGGAGATGATTTAGAAACCTTTTAAGTTAATTGCCATGGTTGGCTAAAAAAGAAAGTTTTTAAAGAGATGAAGTCTCCCAAAAGTAAAGATGCGCAGAGCAACTCGAATTTTGGATTACAAAAAAACACTGTGTGCATAACATGACCAAAAGATTCATAGAAACTAGAACAACAGTCCTCCACACGGGACAAGGCCAAAAACCTTTTACACTCACCAGCATGATTCTATCACTGACATTACAAAATGGATCCGGAAATAGTTTCATAAACCACTGTCTGTAAACACAATCTGCTGTGCCAACCACAACATCATGCAAAAAGGAAGCCATATATGAACATAGAACAACGGGGCATTGCGTCATTATGACACTGCGTTATTGTGTTCTTCCGCTTCGGTGCCACTGGACTGCAAGAAATGTTGTCTTGTGTTTTTCTTGCCAAACTGTGAAGCACTTTGAGCTGCATCTTGTATGAATTGTATTATACAAGTAACGATTATTATTATTATTATTATTATTATTATTATTATTATTAGTCCATAAGTGCTGCTGTGTCCTGTGACCCTTAGGTAATTTAAAATAGACTGTAGCAAAGTGTGCTGTGGTCAGACATGTCAAAACTGACAATTGTTGTTCGAAATTGGGGCTGCATCATCATATGCCTGCTGCACACTATGCTGCCTTAAGATATTATCCCAGGAGGTTTAACCACTCCTTACACCTTAAGCAGGCTTCACACCTTTGATCTTGTGACCCCAATTCACACCTTAGTTAATGTGACCCCTTGTCATATGATGAGGGGTGTGGTCAAAAGGTCACAGCTCCACCTGTCACACCACTTCAAGTACATCCCCTGGCTCTCCACCATCAGCTCTCAGAACTGTCTTTTGGATGAAAGGTAAAATGTCTTCAAGCTTCAATAGAAGCCCTGTAGCCTATTACATAGCACTTATCAGTCCTCCGTGTTAAAGGAGAACTTCGGTGTAAAATGAAAATTTGCCTGTTAAAACATCATCCCGAGTTGGTATGTGTACCGAGGAGCAAAAATTATTCAGCCCGCTGCATTCAGAGTTAAACTATTTTTTATCGTTTGCCCCAGAAGGCTAACAATGGAAGTGGTAGGTGCCCTTAGACGAAGCACGACGACAAAGCTATTTTTAAACCATTAAAACAGCTCGAAGAAACTCCACACTCTATCGGTAGTACAACAAAGGCCCTGACATTAAAAACGAGGCACTGAGAACTTTGTAAGTGTACACAACGACTATTAATAAAACAGGTTTGATAGGCAGTACCTTGCTGTAGTTTCTCGTCGCCGCCATGTTGGACGTCCACACAAGTCGATTGTCGAACACGGACCAGCGGCCAGAATAGGAGGAGAAGTAGTGCAATTTAATTCCGTGAAACTGGATTTCATCTGTTGGTGACAATATCCAGTCATTGTGCCCATTTAACAGAGCCATGGTCCCAGCAACGGCACCTAATCCACCAAAAAGGCTACATCTGAAGAGAGGTGCCATTCGGAAACCTGTGCGACTTGGTGGAGATGTATGTCCAACAACAAAGTCAAGAGAGAGCTGCAGCCATGGCGACAACAAAAGGTATAATCAGGAGATATTTCACAGGTTACCCATGCGTGATAAGGACACTTTGCAGCAGAAGCTGGTCTTCCAAATCGTGTTATCCCTGTTCACGTGCACAGCACAACTTCCGTCAACAACAGCACGTGAGACTCAGTCCTAAGTGAAACGACACTTGAATGGGCCTCTTCAGTCTCTTGTACAAAATGGCAGGATATTGTCACCAACAAGTCGTTGCAAATGGACTTTTGCCATGGCTGCAGCTCTCTCTTGACTTTCTTGTTGGACATACATCTCCACCAGATCTCCGAATGGCACCTCTCTTCAGATGTAGCCTTTTTTGTGGGTTATGTGCCGTTGCTGGGACAATGTAATCATCTTGGTTGAAATGCAGGCTACAGACACGATAATCTTTCTGTTTCAGCCTGTGGGCGCGTCTTCACGACGATTTGCAAGACCAGTTACTGCTGCAAAGTGTCCTTATCACGCATGGGTAACCTGTGAAATATCTCCCGATTGTTGTCGCCATGGCTGCAGCTCTCTCTTGACTTTGTTGTTGGACATACATCTCCACCAAGTCGCACAGGTTTCCGAATGGCACCTCTCTTCAGATGTAGCCTTTTTGGTGGATTAGGTGCCGTTGCTGGGACCATGGCTCTGTTAAATGGGCACAATTACTGGATATTGTCACCAACAGATGAAATCCCTCCAGTTTCACGGAATTAAATTGCACTACTTCTCCTCCTATTCTGACCGCTGGTCCGTGTTCGACAATCGACTAGTGTGGACGTCCAACATGGCGGCGACGAGAAACTACAGCAAGGTACTGCCTATCAAACCTGTTTTATTAATAGTCGTTGTGTACACTTACAAAGTTCTCAGTGCCTCGTTTTTAATGTCAGGGCCTTTGTTGTACTACCGATAGAGTGTGGAGTTTCTTCGAGCTGTTTTAATGGTTTAAAAATAGCTTTGTCGTCGTGCTTCGTCTAAGGGCACCTACCACTTCCATTGTTAGCCTTCTGGGGCAAACGATAAAAAATAGTTTAACTCTGAATGCAGCGGGCTGAATAATTTTTGCTCCTCGGTACACATACCAACTCGGGATGATGTTTTAACAGGCAAATTTTCATTTTACACCGAAGTTCTCCTTTAAGTTACTCCAGAGCGTAGGCTACATCAATTGAGGTGACATAAATATCATCGAAAACAGCACAAGCACACCTTTCAATGGCTGTGGAAAAGGCCCCGTTTTACATGGACTATTCCAACTCACCCCTTGATTTGGAACATTTCATTTAGTTTTACCTTTGACCCACTTGCAGTAGTTTGTGAGAAGCAGTGGTGTGTCTTGTGTAGTCTGTGTACTGTACGTTTCCTTAGTAATGGACTAATTTTATAACTTGTCATATAATTTGTATTTAGTAGAAATTTTCTGACACATTAGTTATGGTAGTTATACCTTTTGCAGATAATTTGTCTTTGGAGCTGCTGCTAGGACATGCTAGATTTAGCATTTTAGGTTCAAGGATGCATTATTAGCCTTTCTAAGTTTTGTATTTGAGACCAAAGTTTTACCTTCTGTATGTCTGTATTTCTGAGAAACCACACACACACACACGTTATGAGCATTTAATAAAAAAATATTCAGGAAGATTGTGGAGACCTAGCCGTCATTCAACAGTGGACTGGACTAGTGTGAATCAAAAAAGAAGGGGATAGGTATACCCGAGACAACACGCAAAAGTAACACAACACAAACACGTAAACATAACATGGAGAAGAGGTGTATAACTACTGCAAACTGTACGTGTACACCAGAAGCGCCGAGGGCGACCAGAGCGGCGGAAGTCATTGTTTCTCTATGGAGGGTCGGCGAATTGGGCGAACAAAGCGAATTCGCCGGCAGCGAAGCGAACTGGGCGACCAGAGCGAAAAAGAGAAGTTAAAAGTCAGTTAACTTTATGGTAATGAGCTATGACGCGGTTCAGCGAATACCAATCGGAATACATTGATTTACCAACGTCCGGCAATCAGGTGGGTTCGAGGAAACAAACGGTGTAACTTTAGTACCTAGTTCCTACTTTGTATTAAAAATTACAACGGAGAAGCTCATCACAGCAGTGGCAGGCTCTTCGGTCCACTACGACCCAGCCCTGTTTTTCTACAGGGATGCAAACAATTCTAACTAAAAAGTAAATTGATGTACTCAGTCAGCGACTTAAATCATTCATGAATTACTGTATGAATATGAATATTTTTCAGCTGTCAGTGCATGTAGACATTTTATACTCTTTTATTCCTTTATTAACCAAACATGTCAAAGTTCAAGTACATCGATGTTTTGCCCTACGCATATACATGTATTGCCGCTTTCACAACTGTTGGTCGGGGAGGTTTGTTTTTTGCTGCGGCCCTTTAAATGACTTACATTCCAAATGAAACGTCATGAGCGAACAAAGCGAACAAAGCGAACTCAACGGCGAAGCTTCTTCAGCGACCTCGGCGACCTGGTCGCTTTGGTTGCTTCTGGTGTACACGTACAGTAAAACACTGGTAATCCACAGCAACCAAAATGCCTCCTAACTGTGCTGAAACAAAGGAAACAAACATGCGAAATACTGAAAAAAAACTAACTTTGAAACAATTCAGCTATACTTCTTGTGTATCTTATGTTGTGGACTAAAACAAAACCCTTGTTTACAACCTGCATTGTGGTCTTAGTTATAAGGCTGGAGGAAAAGAAACCTCCCAAGCCGTAGGCTACAGCAAACAAGCAGTATCAAGCAACTTTCTCCCACAGAAAACGTAGCAATGCCGGGGTTCCATAATGTGAGGAGGCAAGACCAACTAGGAAGATGTATAGATCAGGAGCAGGTGTATATTCAATTACCTGGGTGCCGCTTATGCTTATATAGCAGGTGACTAAACCAGGCTCTAATTGACAGGGATAAGGAGGCAGCAGGACATTAGCCATTTATTATGACCGCTGCTAGCGAAGCTAGCAAAAGCAGTCATGTTGGTGTTGCCAACATGCCAAAGTTGCCAAAGTTCTCAGTGCCTCGTTTTGAATGTTGTCGCCTTTATTGTGCTACTAATGGACTGGGGAGTTTCTTCAAGCTGTTTTAATGGTTTAATAGTAGCGTAATCTTCATGCTTCGTCTAAGGGCACCTACCACTTCCATTGTTAGCCTTCTAAAAAATAGACAAGTTCTGAATGCAACAGGCTAACTCAATTTGCTCCTCAGCAAACATACCAACTCGGTATGATGTTTTAACATGCCAATTTTCATTTTACACCAAATTTCTCCTTTAAATTCTGAAGAAATCTTGACTTTACTTACCTTGGTGGACATGACTACTTTCATATTCACCAGTTACTCTGGTCAGTTGAGTTGAAAACACATGCACAGTGTGAGGGGTAGGGAAAACAGTCAAAACAGAGTGTCCATTTCCTTGGAGACACTAGACACAATCTCTAAACCATTCGGGGCTATAAGCCAGAAGTTAGAGTTCTTTTTATGCCCAAAGGATCAATAAATTAACTACTCTACTCTACTACTCTAATAAACATGCAATTAAAATGTAGTGTGAGAATTAAAAGAAAGGCTAATTGTCATTACTCATGATGTGGGATGCAAAATAATTGGATGTTTACGTTAAAGATAGGATAGCCTGTAAAGAAGTGGATGTCTTTTCTGCCAAGTGCACCACACACACCAGCAGGCAAAATTGACATTAAAATGTAAAGTGGACCTGCAGGTCTCCTGAATCTTTGCAAACCACAATCTGAATCCGTGTTTCCTTTTTCTGGCTTCACTTACTATCACTTACTCAGCTGAGACCAAAGTTGTGAGCTGATCAGTCAGCTTAATGGCCAGCTTAAGGGGGGGGGTGGTGTTGAAAGCAGAGCTGTAGTTGATGAACAGCATCAGCACATAACTGTTGGGTTCCTCCAGGTTTGAAAGGGCAGTGTGAAGGGCCAATGAGACGCCATCCTCTGTTGACCTGTTTGCCCTATATGCAAATTGGTGTGGGTCTAGAGATGGGGGGTGTTGGCTTTGATGTGCACCAGCACCAGTCATTCAAAAACGATAGTCGTTTAAAGACTTGATGGCTGGCTGCTTGGGGACAGGAACAATGGTGCTGATTTTCAGGCAGGTGGGGACTGTGGTTTGTTGAACAGGCTTATGAAAACTGCACTCAGTTGGCCTACGCAGTGTTTCAGAACTCGGCCAGGAATGCCGTCCAGTCCTGGTGCTTTGGTACACTGCTCCGATGAACGTTTTCTCCCCCAATCGGCAAGTGAGTCTGCTTTTAAGTTTCATTATTACTTGTCAGTGTGTGTGTCAGTCACTAACTGGATAGCAGATGTGTCTATGTCAGGGGTCTTAAGCTGGATCTCAAGCTCATGAATCCAATATTGTTGTTGCAAGTAGGTAGCAGGTACAGTAGATGTTTAAGGTGTGCCTTGTACCTATATTGATGATGTAAGGAACTTTGGCTCACTAGTTGATGGCAGTTCCTTATCTCACCGTGTATACACTCCTATGACAAGTTAGGGGCGCTATAGATTTTTCTTGAATAGAATGCATCAGACCATCAAAGAAGGAATGTGGTAGTATATTTCCCTTCAGTTGACAAATCGAACACCAGAAGGAGTCAATAGATGGTAACTCTAAAGTCAAATACCGGGGCAGCAGAGCCGAGCAGAGTCGAGGGCGAGCAGAGGTTGATACCGGAGGGCTGGAGAACCAGGGAAAGCCAGGGACGGACCGGGGTCGAAGCCAGGAGCAGGTGAGTCAGCCGGGCAGGAGTCGTTACCGGGGCAGTAGAGCAGAGCAGAGTCGTGAGCAGGCAGAGGTCGAAGCCAGGGGCAGGGGCGTAGAGCAGAGTCAGGGACAGGCGGAGGTCGGTACCGGAGGACTGAAGAGCCAGGGAGAGCCAGGGACAGACCGGGGTCGAAACCAAGGGCTGGAGAGTCGGGCGGAGTCAGGCAGGCAGGAGTCGGCACTGGAGGACTGGAGAGGCTGACAGACAGACAGGGGAAACACAGGCACAGACGGGAAACGAGCAAACACCGGGAGCTAACAGCCAAACAGACGTGGAGAAGTCAGGAGTCAAAATAGCTTGCCGAGGAGTACACCGTGGTTCGCAGACGGACTGACAAGGAGTGAGTGAGAGAGGCGAGTATAAGTAGTGGAAACCCCGGGAACTAAACGAGCGTGAACGAGGAGCGCAGGTGAGTAGAATGATTGAATAAACTCGTGATTGTCACAAACCAGGAAGTGCAGGTGAGACGGATGATTACAGCGATCGTGAAGCGAGGAGGGCGAGTGAGAGAGATAATCTAATGAGGGTCTAAACAAGGAAGCACAGGTGCAGTGAATGAACAGACAACGCGGGGGAGGAGCAGTACAACACGGTAGAGTGAACCTAATAGACTAACGAAAAAACCCAAGCCCAGAGCGACACCATGACAGAACCCCCCCCCCCCCCCAAGGGACGGCCCCAGAAGTCCCAAGAAAAAAGAAAAAACACCAACCGGGTGGGGGGAGAGGGGAGAGACAAGGGATCAGAACTCCTCGGAACGGTCCGACAGCAGGGCAGCGTCCTCCTGAGCAGCCCGGGCTCCCCTGGCAGGCAGAGCAGCAGCTCTGGGAGGAGCCCCTGGGATGGCCCCGACGGAGGACCGGCTGGTCGGGATGCTCTCGGTGGAACTCCGTGATGAGGGAGCGGTCCAGGATCTGGCTGGCTGGGACCAGGACCGCTCCACCGGACCGTACCCCTCCCAATCCACCAGATAGTGGATGCCCCGACCCCTCCATCGGGACCGGAGGAGGCGCCGAACCGTGTAGACGGGATCCCCATCAATAAGACTAGGAGCGGGCGGCGGAGGCTCTGCCGGGGTATGAGGGCTCACCCGCACCGGTTTGATCCGGGACACGTGGAAGGTCGGGTGGACCCTCATGGTGGTAGGGAGTCGGAGATGGACCGCTGTAGGGCTGATGATGCGTTCCACCAGGAACGGACCCAGGAAACGGGACACCAATTTCTGGGACTCAACCCGGATGGGGAGGTCCCTGGCCGAAAGCCAAACTCGTTGCCCCACTCGATACACCGGTGCGGGGGTCCTACGACGATTGGCCCCCGCGGAATAGGTCGCCACAGCTCTCCTGAGTGCAGCCCGTGCCCGAGCCCAGGTCCGTCTGCAGCGACGGGCGTTGGCGAGGGCCGAAGGGCAGGAGGCTTCTCCCTCCTGGCTGGGAAACAGAGGCGGCTGGTATCCATAGACACACTGGAAGGGGGACATCCCGGTAGCGGAACAGGTGAGTGTGTTGTAGGCGTATTCGACCCACACCAGTTGGCTGGCCCAAGAGAGGGGGTCCCGAGAGGCCATGCAGCGCAGGGCCTTCTCCAGCTCTTGGTTGGCCCGTTCCGATTGTCCATTTGCTTGCGGATGAAAACCAGACGTGAGACTGACCGTGGCCCCCAGTAGCCGGTAGAACTCCTTCCAGAATGAAGAGGTGAACTGCGGGCCACGGTCAGATACCACATCAGCGGGGATGCCGTGGAGACGGAACACATGCTGCTGGACTGCCTGCGCAGGCTCCTTAGCTGACGGAAGCTTGGGTAGTGGAATGAAGTGGGCCATCTTACTAAAACGGTCCACAATAGTGAGGATCACCGTCTTCCCTTCCGAGGCAGGCAGTCCAGTCACGAAGTCCAGGCTGATGTGGGACCAGGGACGAGAGGGAACGGGCAGAGGCTGGAGAAGGCCGGCGGGAGGTCTATTGGAGGCCTTGTTGCGGTTACACACCGGGCAGGCTAGGACGTACTCTCGGACCTCCCTCTCCAAGTCGGGCCACCAGAATCGCCGAGCGATGAGATGACTGGTGCGGGTCGTTCCAGGGTGACAGGCCAGGAGGGAGTCATGCCCCCACTGCAGGACCTGGGAATGGAGAGCCTCAGGAACAAACAGTCTGCCCTCCGGGCAAGCGCTGGGACCGGGTTGGTCCTGCAGTGCCCTCAGTACCTGCCTCTCGACGTCCCAGGAGAGAGCCGCCACGACCCGAGACCCCGGAAGGATGGTGGCTGGACCCTGGAGGCTGTCATCTCCCTTCAGGAACTGGCGGGAGAGGGCATCCAGCTTCACATTACGGGACCCTGGACGATAAGAGAGAGAGAAGTTAAATCTAGAAAAAAACAGAGACCACCGGGCTTGTCTGGGGTTAAGTCTTTTAGCAGAACGGATGTATTCTAGGTTTTTGTTCTGGTTGTATTTTGTTCTGGATGTATTTTGTTTTGGTTCTAGGTCTGTTCAAACAATGAAAGGGACGGACGTCCCCTCCAGCCAGTGCCTCCATTCCTCCAGGGCCAGTTTAACAGCGAGCAGCTCCCGGTCCCCTATGTTGTAATTGCGCTCAGCAGGGGAGAGGCGGCGAGAGAAAAAAGCGCAAGGATGTAACTTGTCGTCCTCCCGTCGCCTCTGAGAGAGGACCGCCCCAACTCCCACATCTGACGCGTCTACTTCCACCACAAACTGCCGTTCAGGATCGGGCACCTGTAGGATGGGAGCTGACGTAAACCGGGTCTTCAGGTCGGAGAAGGCACCATCAGCGGCCGTCGTCCATGCGAAAGTGATCTTGGAGCTGGTAAGAGCGGTCAAGGGGGCAGCAACAGCGCTGTAATTACGAATGAATCGCCGATAGAAGTTCGCAAACCCTAAAAACTGCTGTAACTGCTTGTGGTTTTCGGGGACGGGCCAGGCGGAGACAGCTGATATTTTGGCGGGGTCCATCTGGATGGAACCCTCTGCCACAATGTACCCCAGGAAAGCCACGGTCTTGACGTGGAATTCGCATTTTTCTGCTTTGACAAAGAGCGAATTCTCCAGGAGGCGATTGAGGACTAGTCGGACGTGCTGCCGGTGTTCTTCCAGGTTCTTAGAACAGATCAAAATGTCGTCCAGGTACACAAAGGCAAACCGGTCCAGCATATCCCGCAGCACGTCATTGACTAGCCCTTGGAAGACGGCAGGGGCGTTGGTTAATCCGAATGGCATGACAAGATACTCATTATGTCCATTGGGGGTATTGAAGGCCGTCTTCCATTCATCGCCCTCCTGGATACGAACAAGGTGATAAGCGTTCCGTAGATCCAACTTACTAAAGACCGTGGCCCCCTGGAGGAGCTCAAAGGCGGTGGAGAGCAGGGGCAGAGGGTACCGGTTCTTTACAGTGATGTCATTTAGTCCACGGTAGTCAATACAAGGACGGAGGGATCCATCCTTTTTCCCCACAAAAAAAAACGAAGACGAAGGGCGAATGATACCTGCCGCCAAGGCGTCGGAAATATATTCCTCCATGGCTCGTTTCTCGGGACCAGAAAGAGAGTATAGACGTCCGCGGGGAGGAGACGTTCCAGGAACCAGGGCGATGCGGAGGTAGGGATGTGGCCTTGGCTTTACTGAATACCTCCTGTAGGTCATGGTAACAGCTAGGGACAGAGAAGATGTCCGGAGGGGCCAGGAGCGAAGCAGACGGAAACGAGGGAACAGCCGAGCGAAGACAGGTTTGGTGACACTCCACCCCCCACTCCAACACCGTCCCAGTTCGCCTATCCAAGCGGGGGTTGTGCTGTCGGAGCCAGGGAAGCCCCAACACAAGTGGCTCCCCGCGGAGAAGGTGGAACCGGATTCTCTCCTGGTGGTTCCCCGACGACAGCAGCCCCACAGAGTCGGTGATGTGGGAGATCTGCCCCAACAGACGACCATCCAAGGCTCGAGCTGGAACTGGGGAGGGTAAGCACTGTCTCTGTATCCCCATCTGCTGGGCTAATGAGGTATCCAATATGTTGGCCTCCGAACCAGAGTCAATGAGAGCTGTGAGTGTGTGAGACTGAGACGGGAGCTGGAGAACGACCCGGAGGACAGGTCTATTCCCTCTGGGGGCATTCATGGAAGCCGAGCTCAACCGGATGCCCCCTATTTCCGGTGAGCTCGACCATTTAACGGGCATGTTGACACACGGTGACCATCTCCTCCACAGTAAAGACACAGCCCTCCCGCCAGACGGCGTTGACGTTCGGAGGGCGAGAGAGACGTGCAGTCGACCTCCATGGCCTCGGGAGAGCGCTGACGAGGAGTGGAGGAAGTGGCACCCCCATCAGAGGAACGACGGGTAGGGGGGTTGGCACGACCCTTCTCTTGGCGTCGAGCTTGCACCCGACGGTCAATACGGCTGGTGAGAGCGATAGCCTCATACAGATTTGTAGGTCTCTCGTGGGAAACCAGCTCGTCTTTGACATAGTCCGCTAAGCTGTGGAGGTAAGCGTCAACTAGAGCCTACTCATTCCAACGGCTCCTACTGGCAAGTGTCCTAAAGTCAATAGAAAAATCCGCAACGGTGCGCCTGCCTTGACGAACCTCCATAAGTTCACGGGAGGCGTCGGCTGTGGGAGATCCAGCTCCAAACACTTTCCTCAGTTCTGCAGCGAACAGAGCAAACGAGGCGCAAGCTGGGGACTGTCGCTGATACTCTGCAGTTCCCCACAGCCTGGCCCGCCCGTCAGCAGGTTGATGGCAAAAGCCACCCGTGCCGCCTCCAACGCGAAATTCCGTGGCTGGAGATCAAAGGTAAGTTGACAGTTTGTTATAAAAGCGATAACTTCCTCAGGATCCCCCCCAAATTGTTCAGGAACCCCAATCCTGGGTTCGGGTCCGCCGAAGGCGAGAGGCATGCTAGGCGGAGCAGGGCGTGATGCGAGCGGCGATCTGGGCTAGTTGTTGGGAGTGTGCAGCCCCCTGTTGCTGCAGGAGCAGGACCAGCTGACGCATCTGTTCTGTCGAGCCCACCAAAGAAGCCACGTCGCCAGAGACCCGCCCTAATTCCCTCTCGGAAATCTCCAGGCGCTGTAGGGCGGAGAGTGACTCCGGCGACGGGCTTCGGTCCATTGGAATGTCCGCTGGGTCCATGCTTGGTCAGTCCGTTCTGTCACGGGAAGCAGACAGACGGATACGGACCCAATAGCGAAACTTCACAATAGACTTTATTAAAGGGTTCGGGGGAAAACGGGGAGAAAGTCAAAAGCCCGGTAGGGCGGAAAAGTCACTGGCGAATCGCTCGCCGAGGCACCCAGGCAGACGGGCAGGGACAGACCCGCGTCCGGGTCCTTGATGAGACGAGCCAAGTAGTGGACGAGCTGTGGTCGGTACCGGGGACAGGAGAGCCGAGAAGAGTCGAGGGCAGGCAGGAGTCGAATACCGGGGCAGCAGAGCCGAGCAGAGTCGAGGGCAAGCAGAGGTTGATACCGGAGGGCTGGAGAACCAGGGAAAGCCAGGGACGGACCGGGGTCGAAGCCAGGAGCAGGTGAGTCAGCCGGGCAGGAGTCGTTACCGGGGCAGTAGAGCAGAGCAGAGTTGTGGGCAGGCAGAGGTCAAAGCCAGGGGCAGGGGCGTAGAGCAGAGTCAGGGACAGGCGGAGGTCGGTACCGAAGGACTGAAGAGCCAGGGAGAGCCAGGGACGGACCGGGGTCGAAACCAAGGGCTGGAGAGTCGGGCGGAGTCAGGCAGGCAGGAGTCGGCACCGGAGGACTGGAGAGGCTGACAGACAGACAGGGGAAACACAGGCACAGACGGGAAACGAGCAAACACCGGGAGCTAACAGCCAAACAGACATGGAGAAGTCAGGAGTCAAAATAGCTTGCCAAGGAGTACACCGTGGTTCGCAGACGGACTGAGTGAGTGAGAGAGGCGAGTATAAGTAGTGGAAACCCCGGGAACTAAACGAGCGTGAACGAGGAGCGCAGGTGAGTAGAATGATTGAATAAACTCGTGATTGTCACAAACCAGGAAGTGCAGGTGAGACGGATGATTACAGCGATCGTGAAGCGAGGAGGGCGAGTGAGAGAGATAATCTAATGAGGGTCTAAACAAGGAAGTACAGGTGCAGTGAATGAACAGACAACGCGGGGAAGAAGCAGCACAACACGGTAGAGTGAACCTAATAGACTAACAGGTGGGTAACAATGAAAAAACACACACGAAAAAACCCAAGCCCAGAGCGACACCGTGACAAAAAGATCTGTGCAATAACTATATAACTAAACAGCTGCATGTAAAGACAGTAGTAGAATTTATTCAACAGAATTTTTTTTTACAAAAAAATAGACAGCAGCAGAAGTTGTGACAAACAGTTGTTGGAGGTCCTGTGTTAGAGGCTCTAAAAGGGTGCCCTTGACTTTCCTGGCTGCAAAAACATCAATCAGATCATTTCACAGCTTCTGAGCCAGGTTATTTATACTGATAACACCCTGACCACTTAAATGTTCCTACCCAATGACGAATGCAAACATTCTCATAAACTCATAAACTGTTCTCATAAAAACAGTTTTGAGCAGCTTCCTTCAGCAGAAGCAACTGGGACAGGAATAGTTGCAGCAATTTGCAATATCATCATTACTTTAAGACAATTGTCATTAATCTAGCTTATTCCTTTTCACCTACAGATTATCCTCACTACACAACTGCATAATGTCTGTCCTATAACAAACGGCAAATAAACAATCTGATGTACAGAATGTTAAGTAAACTTGGGTAATACTTTGCTGACGACTTCTGAGGGCTGAGAGCAATGGCAAGGCTCACCTTATACTTGTTCAGAAGTCATAGGTAGGATTCTTAAGTAGTGTGCAGTATGACTGCTACAGTGTATTGAAATGTTTGAACTGTTGGTATGATTGTGTGGTAGAGCAGTGTTGTGAGGTGAGACTTTCATTACATTACATTACACTTAGCAGACGCTTTTATCCAAAGCGACTTACAAAAGGAGGACATAATAAGCTGACAGATGTGTAGAGAAACAGACTAGACACATACACACAAGGAGTTACATATGCCTTACCTAAGGCAGGGACACTTCAGACACACAAACCCCCTACAAGCATGAGGCACCTATGTAAAGAGATGGTTAGTAGAGATTTGTTTTGTTAGGAAGGGCAGCAGTCTCGGAAAAGAAGGGTTTTCACAAGCTTTTTGAAGGTCGAGAGGGATGTTGCTGCTCTTGTAGCAACTGGTAGGTTGTTCCTCCATTGAGGGACGACAGAGAAGAGTTTGGAGTGACCTCGCTTTGTGTTAGGAGAGGGTACGGCCAGACGGTTCGTATTAGAGGATTGCAACACTCTGGACAGGATGTAAGCCTTTAGTATGACATTGAGATAGACAGGGTCAGATCTGAAAGTGTAGGCTAGACTTTGTAGGCTAGAGTCAAAGCCTTGTGTTGAATTCTGGCAGCCACCGGGAGCCAATGCAGGTTGATGAAGAGTGAGTGACATGCCCTTTTGGGTTGATTGTAAACCAGTCGTGCGGCTGCATTCTGGACATTTGCAATGGTTTGATTGCACAAGCAGGAGGGAGTTGCAGTAGTCAAGGCGAGAGATGACCATAGCCTGTAACAGGAGCTGAGCAGCATATTGGGTCAGGTACAGTCTGATTTTTCTAATGTTGTACAGTGCATAGTGACAAGTCTGCACTACGGAGGCAATGTGGTCAGACAATGATAGCCAGTCATCAATCATGATGCCCAGGTTTTTAGCAACCTTGTTCGGAGCAACAGTGACAGTGCCCATATTCAGGTTGATATCATGGTGGATTGAATCCTGGGCTGTGATCACCAGGAGTTTAGTCTTAGACAGATTAAGCTGGAGTTGGTGTTCCTTCATCCATGCGGACAGTTCAGAGAGACAGGCGGAGATGCATGCGGAGACTGTGGTGTCAAGCCATGGAGAAGCCGTGTGAGCGGATCACATGGCCCAGCGAGGTGGTGTAGATGGCGAACAGAAGGGGGCCCAGCACTTACCCTTGGGGCATCCCTGTGGAGAGGTTATGAGTTGATGACAGTTGTCCTTGCCATGGCACATTAAAGGAGCGTCCAGTGAAGTAGGATTTAAGTGTGCTGTGCCTGTGATGTCTATGTAGATGCAACTACTGTTACGCGGCACACCATACAAATAAATGTTTTGGCAATAATTGGTCTTAATTGATCAGTCTCATATCAGTCATTAAAATCAGTCTTATATCAGTCTCATTAAAATCAGTTTTGAAGGTGAGTGAGGATCTTTCTTGGCAGTGGCTCTCAGAGTATTGGTGCAATAACAGACAAAACAAAGTTTATTTCAAAAGGTATAGTTTATTGACTAACAATATAGATGTGAACTAATCCTACAGGTAGTGATGTGTGTGTGTGTGTGTGTGTGTGTGTGTCTGTCAATTTTGTGTTGGTATGTAGGTGTTACAGAGGCGTATCGACCCAGCCCATAAACACTTACTTGAAGCATAGCGCCACCTAGTGATAAGGGTAAATTTTGGGATTTTGAGTTGCCAATATCTTGGACCGAGAAGGTGGGAACTGCACAAAATACGTCATGGATGATCCGCACAAAGACCTCTAAGACCACAGCACGTGCCATACAATTTGGTCCATAGGGGGCGCTGTAATTGTACAAAATGTCATTTTGCCTATTATCTAGAGAATGCTAACGTTTACAACCAATTTTTTTATTGTGAAATCTATTGACTCTCACGCATTGAAAACATTGGTCGACGCCCACTTCCAACAAGAACAATTTCCGTGAAATTTTAATATTGCGAAAACGAATCTAATGACCCTCGAAATCTAATGACCCTCACGCATTGAAAACATATATCACCAAAGATATATGCCATCTACAGACAATGCTGACAAAAAGTTATCAAAGGATTTATCTTGAGATAAACTGTTTCGAAGTTACACGTCAATGAACATTTAACAGGTAGCTTAAAGTCTTGAAAAGTCCATATCTTGGCTTTTAATTGCCGAAATTTGGTCTAAGTTGACATGCTATCTCTAAACAGTTTTCTTTTCATGTGTACTAAATTTTGTGACATTTCGTCATAGGGGGGGATGTTTATCACCAAAGCTAGGTGTTGAAAAGCAGTTTTTGTTAAATAACTTGGCAACAATTTTGCCCAAGACAACGATTTTGTGTTAGTATGCTGGTGTTACAGAGGCGTATCGACCCAGCCCATAAACACTCACTTGAAGCATAGCGCCACCTAGTGATATGGGTAAATGCAAAAACTGGGATTTTGAACAAGCAATATCTTGGACCGAGAAGGTGGGAACTGCACAAAATACGTCATGCACGATCAGCACAAAGACCTCTAAAACCACAGCACGTGCCATACAATTTGGTCCATAGGGGGCGCTGTAATTGGGGGGAAACTCGGGGGGACATGAATGTTTGTAGGCATGTAGCCCTAGAAGTGTGCCAGTGCCAGTGTCCGTTATAGAGGGGGAGACTGGCAAAAGTTTTTGCTGAATAACTCAATGAATGTTTTACCCAACAACATGAAATTTTTGTGATATGTCAGTGTTACAGAGATGTGTCGACCCAGCCCATAAACGCTCACTTGAAGCATAGCGCCACCTAGTGATATGGGTAAATGCAAAAATTGGGATTTTGAGTTGCCAATATCTTGGACCGAGAAGGTGGAAACTGCGCAAAATACATCATGCACGATCACCACAAAGACCCCTAACACCACAGCACATGCTATAAAATTTGGTCCATAGGGGGCGCTGTAATTGTAGAAAATGTCATTTTGCCTATTATCTAGAGAATGCTTACGTTTACAACATTTTTTTTTATCGTGAAATCTAATGACCCTCACGCATTGAAAACACTGGTCAACGCCCACTTCCAACGAGAACAATTTCCGTGAAATTTTAACATTGCGAAAACAAATCTGAACGAACTCGTCATAGGCCATTCATGTGAATCTCACCAAAGTTGGTATATGTCATCTACAGACAATGCTGACAAAAAGTTATCAAAGGATTTATCTTGAGATAAACTGTTCTGAAGTTACACATCAATGAAAATTCAACACGTAGCTTAAAATTCTTCAAAAGTCCATATCTTGGCTTTTACAGTAATTGCTGAAATTTGGTCAGAGTTCACATGCCATCTCTAAACAGCTTTCTTTTCATGTGTACTAAATTTTGTGACATTGCAAAAACGAATCTGAACGAATTCGTCATAAGCTGTTCATTTGAATCTCACCAAATTTGGTATATGTCATCTACAGACAATGCTGACAACAATTTATCAAAAGATGTATCTTGACATAAACCGTTTCAAAGTTACACATCAATGAACATTTAACACGTAGCTTAAAATTCTTCAAAAGTCCATATCTTGCTCAAATTTGGTCAAAGTTGACATGCCATCTCTAAACAGCTTTGTGTTCATGTGTACTAAATTTTGTGACATTTTGTCATAGGGGGCGATGTTTATTGGCAAAGCTAGGTGTCAAAAAACAGTTTTTGTTAAATAACTCGTCAACAATTTTGCCCAAGACAACGATTTTCTGTTAGTACTCTGGTGTTACAGAGGCGTATCGACCAGCCCATAAACACTCACTTGAAGCATAGCGCCACCTAGTGATAAGGGTAAATGCAAAAATTGGAATTTTGAACTGCCAATATCTTGGACCGAGAAAGTGGGAACTGCACAAAATATGTCATGCACGATCAGCACAAAGACCTTCTATAGGGGGTCCATAGGGGGCGCTGTAATTGTACAAAATCTCATTTTGCCTATTCCTTGCCTTGACAAATCACTCCTACACACTACACAAACACGCACAATGTCATTCATTCAAAACCCACATCCATGCCCACTTCCAGGAAATCATTTCCACAGAAATTCTCACCTTACAACACTGCTCTACCACACACTCACCAACAGTTCCCACATTTCAATATACTGCGGCGGTCATACCATGTACCGCTATGCGGTACATCTAGTTCATTCAAAACCCACATCCATGCCCACTTCCAGGAAATCATTTCCACAGAAATTCTCACCTCACAACTCTGCTCTACCACACACTCATCATATCAACAGTTCCCACATTGCAATATACTGCGGCGGTCATACAATTTACCGCTATGCGGTACATCTAGTTTTAATCATTCCTGTCATTTGTTCTTCCGATTGACATTATTTTTCACGACAATTAAGTTAACAATTTAGACAGAACATGTCTTGTTCCCCCTTATCCTCATCCTCAGTCACTATACAAACAAGCTGAGAACAGAGTAAGCTATTTGACTTACTGGGGCATTTTGTTGTTGGCAAATAATGACTAACAGTATGTTAATCTCGTCAGTGCAATTGCTTGGATAGTGATGTTGATTAATTGTAGGGTAGTACTTTATGGAGTATCATGTAAAGGGTTGCTTCAAAAAAAACATTGCTAGCAAAAGGTAATGGTTAAAGCAAGTATTTTCATCTCAAAATGTTTGAAAAATTGTATAATGGAACATACAGTTTCTACAACTGTTTTTTTTCCATCCAACAAAATGAGAATGTGAGTCCTCGTTACAGGTCTGATTGTCAAATTCACAGTACACTGCTGGTAAAACAGTCTGCTGCTTGGTCCTCACATTATGTGTTGCACATAGCAGTAGTTTACATGTGATTTGGTACTGTTGTACCAAGTTCATCCACATGTAAGGTGTAACCCACACTTCTCAACGAATGAGTGAAAAAACAAACAAACAAAAAATGTATGTTGTCGCTGTACATCACTCCTACCTCTTTCACACATTCTTGCTCTCTCTGCCTCTCCCTCTCTCTCTGTCTGTCTCTCTCTCTCCGACCCATTGTTGCCCTCATGTCTGGTGGTGCTGATGAGAACTGATGAAAATAGCTGTAGACAATGTCAGTCCGAAGCATGCGTGAGAAGTGTGTTGCTATGTTTTGACTGGCACCATGCCTTCTCCACTTTATCATCTTGCTAGATCCAGTGGCAAAGTACTTGATCAGCAAGTGATATGTACAGCCCTACATACCAGACTAAACAGATCCCACCCAATCTCAGAGTGTTTATAGTGAGTTGAGCCCTGGTGAGCATTGATGGCAAAAACATCACAGTGTAATATGACAGAGGGCATTGAGTGAATGTTTTTAATGCAATGCATAGAAGCTATACATGCACAGTGGCATGTGACTGGACTAACATAACAAACTGTTGACAGAAACAAAAAGTCAGAGGCACTGAATCTCATTTCCTCATTTTGGTATGTGAAGTGAAATAGACATACATTTGCAAGGTGAACTCACTGTTAAAACCTAAAGGAATTTGTTCTAAAAACCAAAACAGACACACTCACTCACACACACACACACACACTTACACACACTCCTCACTGTAACCAACTGAATAAAAGTACTCAAACATACTCACTAATGCCCATCCTTGCTGTGGTAACCATCGCTTAAGCTATGTTTTTACTTCATGAGTGTGTGTACATGTTTGTCAGTCACTTGTTTGCTTGTGTATGCCAGTATGTGTATTTGTACATGCATGTACATGTCACATGTAACTGTAAGAGGATAGGCATTTTGTGTATTGGTAGTGCTGTAGTAGCCTGGGTGGTAGTGTTTTCTGAATCTCCCTACAGAGAGTCCCAGTCTGGATATGAGATAGCAGAGGGTGTGGAGTCCCCAACTACATCTGATTGAAAATCCATATGTTGTCACTTCCCTTACTGGTTTCCTATGGTCTCTCACACACACACTGATTTAGTAAATGGCAACATCACTTCCCACTAACTACTAACCACTTCCCACTAACTACTAACCATTCCAGCGCCACTGGACTACAAGGAATGTTTTCCTGTGTTCACTCAAGAGCCCACATCAGCGGGGCATTGCATTACTGCATTATTGCATTATTGTGTTCTTCCACTCCGGCACCACTGGACTGCAAGAAATGTTGTCTTGTGTTTTTCTTGCCAAACTGTGAGGCACTTTGAGCAGCATCTTGTATGAATTGTGCTATACAAGTAAAGATTATTATTATTATTATTATTATTATTATTATTATTATTATGATTATTATGATTATTATTATTATGATTATTATTATTGTTGTTGTTATAATAATAATAATAATAATAATAATAATAATAATAATAATAAGGCTCTCTTTTGCTTTAATTGTGGTGATTTTCTTTTTCACGTCACTTCTGCATAGGCCATGATATGTCTATTCCATTGACTACATTTGGTTACATAAATGTTTCATGTTAAACATCTGCCCCATAGACAGTGTCAGTGTCCAGGTGTGGATTTGAAAGTACAGTGGTCCCTCGCTATATCGCGGTTTACCTTTCACGGCTTCGCTGTTTCGCGGATTTTTTTAGGGCATGCAATCTCCTGTACAGTACAGAATGCGCTCAGCTTGTAAAATGTACATAAATCATCCACCGCTGGCTGTGTGACCCTGAAGTGCTGTATGTTTGCAAGTGTGAACTTTGCCTGTCTGAAAAAAATGTGTATAAGTGTAGTGAGGGGTTTTACCGCCTTAAAACATCTATAATAATTGTAAAAAATAAAGGTGACTACTTCGCGTATTTCACCTATCGCGGGTTATTTTTAGAACGTAACTCCCGCGAATAACAAGGGACCACTGTAATGGCAGTCATTAAAGGAAGTGACTGTCCCTGTTGTTTCAGTCTGTGAAGACAGCCCAGAGGTCTCTAGCTACGACCATTGGCCTGCCTGTGGGTACAGCTGATCAGGGCTGACCTTTCACTGTACAGCCAGTCACATGCTAAGCTGAGCTCCTGTGTTTTGATACATGACACCCCAGCTGACAGATATCTGAGTCCTACCTGACGCATGCAGTGCTGCAGTACCAGCCGTCACCTCAGGGCATCTGTGACAAACATACACAGGCTCACAGCAGAGGTGTTTGTGGACCACCTCCGTTGGCCAAATGTACTGTAATGCACTTTGGGGAAAATAGCTTGTTTTTGTTCTTGTTGTTCACAAAGCTGGGTAAAGTAAGGAAGATGAGATATTTTGAGACAAATCAATAGTACATTTTGACTGATTACATAGAATTTGTACTGCTTGCCACACAAATAAAGAGAAAACAAGCCAACATGCTTTGTTCATGTTCGATATACAATTTCTTTTTTCATAACCAACTTCAGAAAAGCCACAAACATATAATGTAATATCGGAGGAAGAACACTTTTCACAACATTTTTGAAGCATTTGGAATTTCCCAAAACTGATGCAAACCTACATGTTAAAAATAAGAGAAAAAAGAACAGAAAACAAAACAAGTTGCCGCATAAGTGAAAAAGCATCCTGATCCGAGGAAGGAAAACACTGTAACATCCCTCAAACAGCAAACAGCATCAGCATTCTGTATCACATCACAAACCCCTTTGGTGTGTACACGTTTATTATCAAATAGTTCACATACAGATGAGAGGCACCTGGACCCTGTGAAGTGTGGATGTTGCTGAGTGATGCTGCATTCAAACAGTAGGATGCCTGGGAGGGGGTCAGGATAGGGAGGCCATTAAGCTCATCCCTTTCCTGTGCACACATCTAAAATTAACATGTTGCCCTGAATTCAACGTACAGGTCAGAGGTCACTTTCCCCCCCATAGTCACGTTGTCACTGTCGGAGGCTGAAGATGAACATCAGACGATTGTTTGAGAGGTGTGGGGCGCATGGAGGCTTTTCCTTCTCTGGGTCCGGGCAGGATGCCGCTTATGTTATTGCAGACCCACCCAGCGGGAGTTGGGACAGAGCAGCACTGCCCCACCCGTGGAATGAGGCTAAGAATAGAAAAGGGCAGGGGCAAGGAGCCACACACTCCACGTGCTGCTACACACACAGTAAAGGCGGTACAGGCTACACACACGCACACACACACACACACACACACACACACACACACTGGTAGTTACTTCTTTCTGATTGCTGCAACCATCAATTGTGTTAACAGGACTGCGTCTAGAGCATAAAAAGCTACTTTTCCAAGACACAGTTCTCCATGATGTCAAGAGCTAAATAATAGGGCTGTATCACACATTTTATAGCACCACGTCAGTGTAGTTGATTCTGTTTTATGGGTCATTAAAACCACTATAAAGATTATACAAACACTTAAAAAGTATTTTCCAACAGACTTGTTATATTAAGTTGCTAACTGTCCTGGGTGGCTTTGAGTCTGATTGTTTATTCCAAAACAGGCCCATACTTGCTGTAGTGGAAGATATTATGCTGACAGTTACCATCAACCAAAGCATCTGCTATGAAGCCTGTATGCATGTGGCTTTTGAGCTGGACTGCACAGATGGTCTACAACTTCACAGGCCTCATCTCACAGGTCTGTTAATATAATCTCTGCATTTTTCATGTATTGGAAGTTGAAATGATTTTAAAATTTGCAACACAGTTTTTAATTACGCCTTCAAAATTAGTTCATTGTTTTAGAGCACAAGCATTTTAACTTTGTGAACACACGTAAGTACATATTGCATTTTGCTGTCATCTCATTTACTGTAATTTCATGCACGTCCTTTTTAAATTCCTATTTCCAATTTACTTCTCATGGCATTGACAGACTAAGAGAGGGTGGCCCAGTAGATCAAAGCTAGTGCTGTATGCTTTGTGCACAGACGGCATCATTATTCATGCCTGAAGCCTGCTTCGCTGCAAAAGAAAACAAAATGCCTGTAGGCTACTGACTGAATTTTACTGGTTTTACATGGCAGCCTTGTGTAACCACATAACATAAAATAGGTCATCTTCACCAATCTCTCTATTTCCTGCTAATCCCTGATCAGTTGCCAGCACCTTCCAGTCCTTGCAGTGTTCTTGTGGAGCACCTCAGTGGAACTCTCACAGTAAACTCAAAGTTAAACTGCCATGCAATCACAACCTACATCTGCTGGATGGCATCTGTTAATTTTGGGGTACAGTGTGCCATTTTAGTGGGTGTTAAAATCACAGCTACTAGTCAGTGTGCTCACAGTGCTATCAGAGTCATGTCAGCTTAGAGGTACGTGTGTACACATTTTTATCTTCCCCTTTCTATTTCCATCATGGAAACTCTCTCCCTTCTTTTCCATGGTGAACTCACATGAAATCATTCTGTCAACCCCACAAAAAAATTCTCTGCCTTAAATTAAATTGTAAATCTTTTTCATGTGGAACATACTCTGCGAAAGTTATTAAAATGCCTGAGATGTGAAAATGACCAAAGAAATCAACAATAGATCAAAACTGGAACAAGGCCAAAATGTATTGTATACAATTAAACCAATTTTTTTGTCGAGATGATAGACATACAGGCAGTATCATGGAAGTTTTCAAGAGATATCAAGATATGTTTGTTAGTGCATGCAAATTAAATTTGTACCTTTTCAACTTTACTCAGGATATTTATATGTGTCCCAACTCACTGCCCCAATCCAATCAAAGATTTTCTAGGCCGACGTCTCCATCAAGCAAATGCTTATCCACTCAACTATTTATTCAAATATTTATGGCTACCAGTGTGTAGATCTAGAGTATTGTTACTATCAGATAGTTGAAGGAAATGTTTTCTTATAATGTGCATGTGTACTTTTTCTTTTCTTGTACATTTTGTAAGAGTTAATTGTATTGATTTTACAGTGCTGTTTAACATTTAACAGCCATTTTGCTTGCCTATGTCTAAAACTTTGTCATGTAAGATGCGTAAAGCTAGGCCCCAGCCAGCCGGCTGTCGCGTCAGTACCTTACACTGTGTTGCAGGGTACAAGAGACATGCTGAGATGGAGCATTCATCCCTGGACTCAGGGTCTCACTTGGTTACAGGGCTCTGAGTCAATTCATTACAATTTAGGGTGACTTCTGGCCAAGTGGGTTGCGCAATAGGTGGTCCGATTTGGGGTGCACAAAAGAGATGGGAATCAAACTGAAAAGAAACTGTGAGGAAAGAAGAACATTTTACTGAGCATACAATACAGGGGGGGTTGGGTTCATTCAGTGTGAGTGGTTTTGGCAAAAAGGGATATGTCCTTGCTTGACACTTGACAGAAGCTGGACAATAGCTTGCCGGTCATTATGCAAATAGTGGCATAAGTGTAGAGTAATCTGTGTTATCTTTGGACAAAATACATTTGTGACATATTTTTAATTCTGTCTACCAGTATTGTTCTTCTGTTCACAAATGGGAGTATCAGCTAAAGCTTAGGATTGGGAAAGCAGTTAGCACTGCAGCTGTCTCTTCCCTCTGTGCATTCCTGCCCCATCTGTCTATCCTGCACTTCAATCTTAATTCGGATAACTCAGTATCTCTCTCTCTCTCCCTTTGTCCCTCTTTCTCTCTCTATTTCTATATCTATATCTCTCTTGTTTTGAAACACACTGACATACACATAAAGAAAGGGGGTGTGTATTGCCACTGCCATAATTGATAAGTAGATGATGATGACAATATTAGCATCACATGACGTGTCTGCACCAACAATGTTTCTGTAGAGTAATAACAGTAATGATACAAGTTTCCTTAGGGAAAAAAATATTTTATACAGTATATTTTGCACAATACTACTTCAGCTAACAAAACTAGAGAGATAAAAAGTTTAATTCTCTATCATTCCGGCTACGTCTAATCAAATGGCAGTTCACTATTCAGGCAGGAATTTCCCTTTGCCTTATATCCTCATTTCACTAAAGCACCTTGGCCCCTCCATATCAACAGTATCAAGTTCAGCCTAAAGCTACACATTAAACCACTGTGACTTAAAAATAGAGTGGTTTCAAGCATGTTATTTACATCAAAGCCTAACGAGAGAGTTGACTTCAAATTACCCCACACACAATTATACCTCTGAAGCAAAATGCAGATAATTTGACTTGCACACGGGGAATCAAAGTGCCCTCTAAGTGTATAGTGTTTCAAAAGCTCCTCATCTGCATTCTCTAAGGCTGGGGCTAAAGCAAGGGACAGAGTGCAGCTTTACTCTGCAGTCACAGGTCTCCTCCAACCAGTTCTTTTGCATTGCCAAACAGCCATCAGAGACTGTGTCCAGCCCATCTGCTCTCCTGTGCATGAGGCCCTGGTGGCGTTACATTGAAGAGCTACCCGTTCATTGGTCAACAAGGCAGCACAGTGAAGGCATTACTTAATGGGGCCCCATAAAAGCTGGTTGTTGCTGGCTGACACAAGCCCTTCCACCCGCTTCCTCTGGCTGGCCCCACCCCTCCAAGTTGATCAAAAGACACTTTCTTTCCCCATCTTTCTTTCCACATCTTTTGTTGTGTTGCATGAAGGCACATGGGCATTCCATTAGGCTGGGTTGATGGGCTTGGGGGCAGGGGGGTTGTACTTGGGTCTACTGTGTACCCTGGGCTGGCTGGGCACACAATGTGGCATCTATGCAGGCCACAACCAGAACAGACAGAGAGGCCATTCTACTGGCCCAGAGGCTCATTGTCACCCAGCGAGGACAGCAACTCTGCTCCCATTCAATCATTCAGCCTCTCATGCTTGCTCACGTGCCACACACATAACACCACAACATTAAGATAACACATGTAAATTAGGGGCAAAGGAACGCAAAAAAGCAGGGAGATTGTTGGTGACCTTGGATTATGCAACTGTTTTACGCTGGTTAAGCTTGTTTTGAAAAAAGAATGGGTAGCCCTTTTCCCCAACTCCCTC
The DNA here is from genome assembly GCA_027475355.1 of Coilia nasus. Taxonomy (NCBI): domain Eukaryota; kingdom Metazoa; phylum Chordata; class Actinopteri; order Clupeiformes; family Engraulidae; genus Coilia; species Coilia nasus. The sequence goes on from CM050221.1 coordinate 8,187,266, forward strand.
CAAGCCATGATGTTGGGCTAGCCAAGCCTGGCTAAAGAACCATGCAAGGCTGATGCTTACACGGTTATGACCAGGGAAAACTAAAAACTCATACCTTATGCTAAAATAAGACCCACCAACACAACCCTCAAATAGCTGATGCTCTTTATGCCATCTGACAATATGACATGTAATACACATCAGAAATGTGTGTATTCATTTCAATGCCAAATCAATTAATTTTCTCAAGACTCTCTATTTGTCAGTACATCCATATAAATGTATACAGTGTACTGAAATGTAATTTCCCTCAGGCCCACATGGTACTACTGTGCATAATATAAAAGAATAAATATATGTACAAATGCAATTGTAAGAGTAAAATTGCTAAAGACAAAGACAAGACAAAAAAACTATAAAAACACACACACTGGAACTGAAAATAGACCAAGACAAGGTAAAATGGCAAATATGCAATGTGTCAGATGCAAAGGTGTGTAAATATACATAGCGTAAAGAGAAAGAGCAGACATCTTTTGGAATGGAGGCAACTATGCAAAACTGAAAGATTTAAATAGTGCACATATGTAGGTAGTGCAATATAGGACCCTGCCCTGATCCAACCTTACCACTGATTCATGTAGAACAGTTAAGGTAAAAGTGCTAACATTGGTGTCAGGAAAGCAATATAAGGTATTTATATCTGCACATGGTGCATTGTATGCTCAGATTCCTTATCATTCTGATTACAGCCACAACTGATTGCATTTGTGGGCCAGAGTGCCTTGCACTGGCCTTTGTACTGCAGGGTAATGGCAGAATGAGCTTCATAGAACAAGATGCATCTTGTCTTGATTTCTTCCTAGCAGCAATCACCACTTTTTTCTCTAGGTTTTGTTTTATATTATTGACCAATATAGAGAACTTTGCCTGTTGAACCATCACTCTGAAGTGGCTTTGCCCCTGCCATGGCATGGATACTGTGTGTTCTCTAAATCAGACAATCCACAGATTTTTCCCCACAGGTTCAGTCAATGATACATACCCTCTCACCACTTTGTACCTCAGCGAAGTTGTACTGTAACAGAACTTTCCGCTCCATTCTTAACTCAGTGGTGTTGTTGGTTGAGCGCATAGCACAGAAAGCCATGTATATTTCTGGTTGTCACCTCTGTGCTGTGCTGCGGTGTCCTTTGTGGGCACTCATTAGGATGCGGGCGCACGGACGACAGTCAGCCACCTGTTTCTGACTCTTCCTGAAAAACATACCCCACCACCCCACCCTCTTTTTCCATTGCCAAGCTTCAGATCCGGTCAGTGCTGGAACACAGGCATCCTTCACGTCAGACAGCCTGTCAGCTCTCCCACTCACAGGAATGTTGGGAAGAGAAAAGGGCTGAGGCAGTGAAAATGATGTTTCTAATTGAAAATACAGAGAGCTCCTCACTTTCCATTTGTCTGTGAGTTTATTCGTATAGCTATAACCCATTTCATTGCCCTCCAGTGTTGGGCCAAAAAAAAAAAAACCATAATATCGACAACAACCCGTTCCTAATAGCCACACCATTATAACTATTATACTAAACAAGTGTCCCTTATACAAATATAAAATATTATTTTAGCACAGCAGTAACTTTCCTCTGCACAACTGGAAATGTGCTGGGTTAATTGGAATGACTTTTTAACTACCATTTTAACCACCATTCAATGGCAATATACTTTCTTGACTTCCCTTTTTTATTAATTTTGTTCTGTTTGGCTAGTCTGTGCATGACTGTTTCAAAGTCTGAATATGTGGAATGTTCCAACCAAGCAGTAATCCTCTTGTGCTCTCAAACAACGTTGCCATTTGGAGGTAGTCTGATCACATGCTACTGAAAAACCACAGGACCCCTTACCTTTAAATATGGTGTAATGTGTACACAATTAAATTGCTGCTACCACTTTACCTCTTTTCTTTCATAACCAACAAAATGCAGAATTTCACTTACCATTATTTTATTTTTTTCACTTGTAAAAATATTAGTGTTAGCTGAACTGAGGCTGAGTTAGGTTATAATACATGGTGGGCCATAAGTTTCCATACATATGGCTTTTAACATGTTCTTTTTCATGTTTCAGATACCTGAAAAAGATGCATTTGATGAAAATGTTTATTTTTATATGTGTGGAAACCTATGCTCAACCCAGTATTTACAATCTTTTTAAAAAATACATAATACAGTTTTAAACATGAGGTAATTTTCAGGGCACCAAACAAATAGGCCTATTTTACAACTGTTGAGTAAGTGGTCATTGCTAGTGTCTGTAAATTGTTTTCCTCATATTACAAACGATCTCTGTGGAGACTCTTTGGGTTCATTATATTGCGGACATTTGGAATGCTAATTTCACACTTTCAAAGAGTTAAAACTAAGCTCTGACAATAGAAAGAGTAGAAAAAAACTATTCCTTTTTTCGTGTTTTTGGGATTGACTTTGTGGTTGAAACCTTGTGTGGAATATTCGAAACAAGCATTCTGTTTTAGCTTTGGCAACCCTTTGATCATTTTCTAAAGTCACTTTACTCTTTTTGGTTTTGTCTCTTGCTGTAGTGGTCAGAAATTGGTTACTCGGTGCTAGTAGACCTTATAAGCTAATGTTTTGCCCACAGATGCAGTAGCGCACGGGTATACTTGTCTTTGTATGTCCAGTTATCAATGTAACACTTTCGGTTTATAGTATAAAAATACAGTATTAATCCAACCCCACAATAAGGGCAGTAAGGGAGGTCTGCCTGACCTAAACTGAAGTGTTGATTGCTGACTTTATGATGACATCTCACAGGGTGTTCCCCCCGGATGATCAAAGCTATCAATTGGCACCTTTTTTCCTCATAGTCACCTCAAAAGAAAAAGAACCTATTTGAAGGACTTCAATGATGCGACACAAGTGGACTTTTCTTAGAAAACTGTGGCCAGTTGAATCCCTTGCAGAATGTGATCACATCAAGAATTGCAGTGTTTGTAACAGATGCTATTGGAAAAAAAAACTGCATAGCACATATTGAAATGCTGTGAACCTCAATCTGCACACATAGATTGAATAGAATGAAAATGCAGATAATGCAGTTATGATAGCTAAACCTATGTTACAACTGCATAATTAACATAATTAAGTTTTGTCCTAATTTCTTTAGAATTCGTGCATGCTTTCTTTCTTAATGTTTGTGAGTTTCCTCTTCAAGAAGGAATATCGTTCAGTTTGACAGAAAACACACCTTTCCAAATGCATCATATAATTTAGAGAGAAACGCCTGCTAAATTCATCGGTGCTACTGTATATAGCGCTACGATATATTGTAGGCTACGTTTCATATAATGGACTTTTGCCTGTAATAATCATCTTGTTTGGGCTATGACCAAGGACCAGGTTTAAATGCCCTTTAAATTTGTATTATAACACATTAAGAGTGGCCTCTGTCACTTGACCAGCAATGTATGAAGAGCTGTCTTTGATCGACTTTCGTACAGAGATGTTCTGATGTGGCAAGCGCAATTGGGTGCTCCGGTACCGGTTGGTGATTCACTTGACACAGCCCTCGCGCTGGGCTGGTCTTATCCGTACACGTCACCACTTCTCATAATTATTCAACAAGGAGGCAGCGGCAACAGGGAACTGGCTGCTTCTGGTTCCAAGGCACACATAAACACAAAGCGCAGCCGGAGACAAGGAAAACACAAAAGAAGAGGCTCTCTCACGTGTAAAGCCCAGGACTAACGGAGTCAGGTAACAGCCGTTATTTTCCTACTGAATGCGGTTTGTATGGTACTACTGAACGTGAAGTGGTGTGGTGTTATGACGCTTACATTGTTTCTGTATTAACTGCTATATAAACATCAAATATATTGTCCAAACAGGGGGGTCTCACGCCTTGACATGATTTCCCCCCTAAACATTGCATGTCACTGTTACAATGATAGATTTCAAAGATAATCATGTTGTGAGGCAACCTTTTATCAAGTTTCACGATGTATAGGTTTTTTCGTATCTTTATTTCAACTGTACCTCTCGGTTATGTGGTAGACTCAATGAAAACTTTGCGCGATTCACCGGTTGTGAAATGAATTCTTGCTCAAGATGTGACTTTTAGCCAACTCGTGGGTTTTAGAATACAAAAGGGTATACACCCGTGGCATTTCTTGTCATCCTAAACAAATTCACTAAACGGAGTGCTCGAAATCTGTGTTGCTCTCTCTACAATGACCACAGAACTCTTACGTGGCAGCTGCGATGACTCGACTTATACTAGCGATATTTCTGTACTTCTACTGTGTCCTATTTACAGAACTTGGTGAAGTAAGATATATAGAGTTTTTTTTTACTGAACCGTTGTTTTCTTGCTGGTACACATATGTTTTTTTCTGATGTAGTTAACTTCTGGTGTACGAACAGAATCACACGTAAGTTAGGGTAGAGTAAAGCCCGTTGATTAAGCTTGTTGTCGTTTGCCCTTGCGCATCAGATATCCCTTTTGGTAATGAGACTACCCTGCTGTTGTGCATAGTTTAAGAACCCGTTTGCACTTTGGGTCGGCTGCCTCAATAAGTTTTGTCACACTACACAGTCATCCTACTTGCACTGGAGCAGGTGACGATGACCTCCCTCTGTCGGCGCACCGGTCGCAACATCATCTGAGGTCTTCCCTGTTGTGATTTGGGTGTGTGGGGACAAGAGAAAAAAACATACAAATGTAGTAAAAACAGTGTGAAGGGAGATACATAAGGATCTGTCTGTTGCTTATACATCCTTAACGACATGTTGGTTGAATTGTGGAAGCACAGTTTCATACATTGATAAAGCAATGCCCTTTGTCTTGTCTAGTCTGTGTACATTAAGGGCATATGGAGTATGTAGGTTGCAGTTTCTAGGTCATGCGCCCCCCACCCCCAGGCCCATTTAACCCACCCTTAATCTGGAGAGAGCAGTGGAGAGAAAGAGAAAGAGATTCCCATTACCAGTGCTAGGGCTAATACTCTTTACTGTAGTCTGTATGCTGATTAAATAATAAATAAATTACACATTAATTGTGGCCAACACAACCATGGCCTCAATATCTTTACTAATTGAAATGACGGTTGTTACAGTTCAGATGACCACACAAACAGGGAAGAAACATAGTATGGGTGATATGTATTTAGGATGACATTTAATAGCTCGGCTGTACTGATCCTGGCCAAAGACCATCCCTGGTGGTGACCCCTACGGGATGTTTTTGGGACACTGGTTGGGTTTATATTTAGGCATTTCACCTTGTAGGGTGTCAGTGGGGAAGAACAAAGGAAAAAGTGTTGTTTTCTTTATCTACTCTGTTATTTCCCTTTCCTGTTCTGCCAAGGCCTTCCTTGTGCTACTCAGGTTTCGCCTTGAAGGAACACATAGATGGGGGAAGATGGGTCATTTTTCCTATTAAACAACTGCTTGCACATACTTGGAGTAAAGTTTGAAGTGGTTGTCTAGTGGCTGATCCCAGCTGAGATGCTGCATAGATGTTTGCCGGCACAGCAGAAGTTGGTCCAGAGAAATAGCAGCAGACTATATCCTGTTAGTGTTTCCAAACGTGCCTGTTAAATGTTACATATTCTTGTCTGCTTAACCTCAAGTAGGGGAGGGTGCATCTAAGACAGTTTGTTGGGTGATCCATCTGTCAGATTAACACCCAGTGCCACCATAACCATCGCCACTATCCTCACTGCTGCCCTCTGTCCACAGGGTCTACACATGTGAAAAGGAAATCTGACAGTTACTCTGTCAAGGGGTCTGTTGACACTAGACCTGCACTGACATATAACAATTTAATACTTAAATCTCTGAACCACAATCAGAACCACATTTGTGGTCAGCTATCACTTTTAGCAGTCATACTCATAGGCTCCCAGCACAGTGTGTGCTTCCTTTATTATTATTATTATTATTATTGTTGTTGTTGTTGTTGTTGTTTTGAGAAAACACAAGATACTTGTGCACTTAAGAAGAGTACCTTTGTGAGAAGAGATTTAAGCCCTCCTGACTACAGACCTTATTCTAACATACTATTGTTTGTAAAAACACTTAGCACTTTAGGTTAATATTATTCTATTATTTCCTGAGTCAGTTGTCCTGTTGTAGGGTTTGTTTGCTAATTGGTCTGTGAAAATTGCCACAACACTTTATCAGTACTGCACCTCAGGATCAATAGGTGTTGCAGGCCTTTAGTCTCTATACACCCTCCTCTGAGGTGGCCCCACTTAAGGTGAGAAATCCTTAGCATGTGTCCAGTATCCAATTATTTTTATTATTGTTGTGGTTGATGTCATGTTACAGTTTTGTTTGTAATCGAGCAGGTGTTTGGTTCATACAGTGTCAGAAAAAGTGTGAAAACCATCTATCCACAGATTAGAAAAGCCAAAGGGATGTGCTCAAATAATGTACTTTTTTAAACTAAAGAAACTAGAACATATTCAAATTCTACAAGCATGTAAAGAAATGACCAGTGTCTGTATTTTGGACTTGAATGAGTAGTAGCACAGCTATGTTTATACAGTTTCCAAGTTAGGTGTTTCCAATAAAAGTTAATGAAAATACTGTTCAAACCCCTTATTTTGGGTTCCTTTGATGTTAAAACGCTAAAAAGCATCAGATAGACCAGGCTTTGGTCATAAGCACAGTCTGTTTGTTAACTTTATACATTCATCCAACAGTCTCTGTGATGAGTATGTCTTTTCTCACTCTCAGGATCTGAGAGAGAGAGAGAGAGAGAGAGAGAGAGAGAGAGAGAGAGAGGAGCAAAGGAGGTGCAAAATGAAGATTCGGCAAGGCTCCATGCCATATGTCTGTGTGTGCTGCCATGTCTCTGGTGTTGCTGTGGTGATGGCCTGGGCGCAGTGGCAGGCTGGAGGGAGGTATTGTGGTCCTCTTTAATGAAAGAAGGGCCCCTCAGGGACATGTTTAGTCTGTCACATTAAACTCAGCATTTAGCTTAATTTTTTTCCTGACATTGAATGCCTCTCTTTCACCTGAGTTTTCTTCTCCCTTCCTGCTCAATGTGTGTGTCTGTGTGTGTACATGTCTGTGTGTGTGTGTGTGTACATGTCCCTGTTTGTGTGTGTGTGTGTAAGTGTGTACAAGTCGTTGTGCGTTGTTGTGACATTGCGTTGTTGCGTCATGCAAGAGCCGCATCAATGGGGCATTGCATCACTGCGCCATTGCATTATTGTGTTCTTCCGCTCTGGCACCACTGGACTGCAAGAAATGTTGTCTTGTGTTTTTTTTTGCCAAACTGCAAAGCACTTTGACCTCCATCTTATATGAATTGATCTGTACAAGTAAAGATTTTTTTTTTTTAAATAAGTGTATGTGTGTTTGTGTGTGTACAAGTCTGTGTGTGTGCATGTTTGTGGGTGTTGCTGTGTGCAGTGTACCATGAATTACCTGCATCTTAAATGAACACAGCTACATCTTGTGTTTTTATGGGTGTTTGCAGGAGATATTATTCATTGCTAGTGTTCCACATCTCTACTGCAGTCATAACGTGTGTAGCCTACAGGTTGGTTGTGCATTCTGACATACTTTTTACCCTCAGGGCAGCAAAGTAATAGCACATTTAATTCATATTCTGGAAAACTCAAACAAGGTCATTTAATCTCACTGGACTGAGTTAAATAGCAAAAAGTAAAATGATTGTGTAAAAATGCTGGAAATTATGAGATGATTTCTTCAGCAAAAAAATCTGGGCTTTTTTTGGGGTAAAACAGATTTTATTGGCAACAAGTACTAGATGTTTTTATTGTTTGGGATGGAGTGTGATATGACAGATTGTTTTGCACTGGTGGACAGTTGTTGCTGGAGTTCTGTGAGTCACATTTCTGGTCAACACAGTCTGAGTGAAGCCAAGCAGTAAAACACCTAAGCTGCAGTGTCAGAATGTATTGGTGTCATAAGGGCTGTGTTTAGAAAAGAGGGCTTGGGTTCTGAGCGGGCCTTTGAAATATACAACAGAGTGAGTGGAGTCTCTGACACACTAAGGCCTCCACTTACTGTTAAATACACTACTTTGTGTGTGTGTGGTTTTACTACAGTCAATAAAGAAATACTCATTCATCCAAAGTATTCTCATGTATCTCCTATTCTCCATTGCTTTCCCAGACGCACTAGAAGAGGAGCTTGGACGGCATGCAAAGTTGTGAAATATCTTCAGACAGCACTGATGATCCTCTTAGTAGTGGCTTACGACGACATCGACAACCACGAATAGTAGTGATCGGCGCTGGTTTGGCCGGCCTCACTGCCACCAAAACCCTACTGGAGAGTGGCTTCACCAATGTCACGGTCCTAGAGGCATCTGACCGAATTGGGGGCAGAGTGCAAAGTATTCAGCACGGTGAGTAAAATTAGGTATTACCAGCAGAACCTAGCAATGTGTTTATGTTTCATCAGGTGTTTCGCCATAAATCATCCATAATTCCATACCTTTACTTTGCTTGGCTGTAAGACATGTCTTCACATGAACATTTTTAATGTATGTACCAAAATGATGGCATTGTTTTATAGAACTTTTATTGAATCTGTCCTGTATTTTTCCATGGTGTTATGGGTTGGTAACCTTAACATTGCAGAGCGGATGGTCAGTGTAGCTGGCAAGGTCACTGGGGTAACTCAAACCCAGCTTTGTGACCTGTATGACCATTGTGTGCTCAGGAAGGCATTGGCAATACTGGACTATCCTGACCACCCACTGTGCAGGCAGTTTGTACCTCTACCTTCAGGTGAAGGATATAGTGTTCTCACACATAGGGCTCTCTCTTTTTTGTTTGTGCCACTGTTAATAAGTACAGATGTCATTGGATGTATTTTACTATTTTCTGCTCTGACCCTTATGCTTTCCCCAGTTTCCCATGTAGTAAACTTGCACTGTGGTGTATTGTGTTCTGCTATGTGTTGTATATTGTATTGTATTGTATGGTGGATGGTCTGTTCTGTATTATATAGAGTTCATTGTCTTCATGATGGTATTTGACTCCAATGATGTATCTATCTATTTACTTTTGCTGTGATAATAAATTGGACTTGACCTGTTAACAGGTCTCAGAGATAATACATTGTAGTGTCACAGTGCTCTGTCAATAACTGTTTTTTTCCTGACATTATAATTATTCCTTGACAAATTAAGAAAATAATTCAGAAAACTATGGCCTTTCACACAGGTAAAGCAATTTTAGAACTTGGAGCCACCTGGATTCATGGTGCCAATGGCAACCCAGTCTACCATCTTGCAGAGGACAGCGGCCTTCTGGAACACACCACAGATGAGGAGAGGAGTGTGGGCCGCATCAGCCTCTATGCCAAAAATGGGGTGGCCCACTATCAGACCAACAATGGCAAGAGGATTCCCAAGGATCTGGTGGAGGAGTTCAGTGACCTTTACAATGGGGTCAGTGTGTTTGCCAGGCATTAGTGCATAGACAATGTAACAACCTCTAATAGTGGAGTGTAAGTTCACCACTCACAGACATTACACACCCCTTCCTTCCTGGCACCTGGAGGAGCAAGCCGATTGGCAGGAACTAGTCATGGGTCAGTCAGACCCACCACAGTGCCCACAGTGGACAGGCAGCTGGAGGACAATGAGCAACAGTTTGACAAGGTGTACTGAGTCAGAATAACCAAACCGTCCCTCCATTTATCACAGCTGTCTGGACACTGCATTGTTGGGTTAGCTGTGCTACCATACTTTTCTGTTCAGAACAAATCTTTAATAAATGGAGGTCTAGGCCTTATAACTCAACACATACATTTGGCTAATATCAGCACATGATGCCATCCATTAATAACGTTTTTCCCATGTTTACGAGTGTTTCTGTACATTTTCCAGGCCTTTAGAACCCATGTCCATAGGCACCTCACTTGCTCCCCCTGGCATTACTCAGAGGATGCCTGATGGGGACTGCTGCCCTCTTTTAGCTGTGTTTCACGTCAGCTGTCGCATCTGGTGTAATGCACCAGAATTTAGACCGCTTTCATGCTATTCCCTGAGCACAGGATGTTGCACACGGCCCATGTTCTTTAGGAATCTATCATCCGGTGGCTGCCATGCTCAGAGCTAGGATCGGCAATCACAGCATTAGAGAACTGTCCCTCCATGTATGCAAATGAACCACGTGCCTGACGAGATCCAACATGGCAATTACATCTAACTACAAGTCATTCACAGCAGTAGACCAGGGCTTTATTAATGCACTGTAATGTCGTAACTCCGACCATTTCATAAAGACAGTGATTGTATTGACAGTGCATGAGGAAGACAATTTATCATTATTTATATGTTTTGCGGATAAAAAGAGAAAATAATATGTTATTTGCTCTACCATGATTTTCACTGTTCGGTTCCTGCCTTATAAATTCCTTAACAAAGGGGATTAAAATGCCATAAAGGTACAGCAAACAAACATAAACATTATTAGATGTTACATTTTATACAGAGAACTTAAATAAGCACGACAAATCAAAAAAGTCACAAATTTATGAAACATTTCTCATAATGCTATGTGTCGGTTACCTGAACCTCAACAGACTTTGACTTCTTTTAACCTCTGGCCCTACTTAGTTCCTACTGAACCACTTGCTCAATCAGTCTTGTGACTGTCTCATGTGACAACCCCACTTGCCTACGAAAGGGATTTCTCTTCCCAATATCCAGCTCAGCATCACTGTTCTCAAAATCAGGTTCCCAGAGTGCATTACAGCCATTCTTAATGCTTTTGTAATTTCATCATCCATGGAATTCTCATGAGGTGAAGAGTTCAGCGGTTGTAGAGAGCAGACTAGTGTGCCTGTCAGTAAGAACATGCCTCTGCCTAAGCTATGCTGGTTTTCAGCTTTTTAAAAGGTCTCTGAAGCCTAACCTGGCTCCTGAAAGCAGGTCTCACATAAGTCAGGAATTTCCAATTGCATTCTTGCCTTTGCTCACACTTTTCGTCTACCCCTGAGAACAATCTGTGCATTGTTTTCAGTATATAGTGCGTAGTGTGTCTTTTCCTTGAAGTTGCTGAATTTAAAAAATGGGCAATAGTTGGGGTAACTTTGAAGAAAGCTATATGTTCTCATTAGATCTCCCTTTCTCTCCCTTTATCATCTCCCTTTCTCTCCCTTTATCATCTCCCTTTCCTCTCTTCTGCTGTTTGTCTGACTGGTTTAGGTATATGAGCTGACTCAGGAATTCTTCCAAAATGGGAAGCCTGTTGGAGCAGAGAGTCAGAACAGTGTGGGGATCTTCACGCGTGATGTGGTGCGGAGGAAGATCATGCTGGACCCTGATGACTCTGAAAACACCAAGAAGCTCAAACTTTCCATGCTACAACAGTACCTCAAGGTAAGGTTCAGAGCATAAGCAGTCTCAACCTCATGTGCTGCATATTTTATGGGGTCAAGAGTTGCATTACAGGACAAATCTTCTTAGTAATTCAGTCAAGCTAAAACTGTTTCAAGGAATGGTTTTAACACGTTTGATGACTCCTACTACTGAAGCAAGTAAGATTCTTCCTCCTTTTTGTTCCTGTTTAACTTTTCATTTTTAGAATTTTCCACAGTTTTGATATTCTTTTTTATTTTCACTTTTAAAAGTTTAGCTGTAGTAAAAGAACACAAAACCAAAACCTTCAGTTGTTGGTTGTTTAAATAACATTTAAGCAAAATGTTTGAAAAACAATACAGCTGGTAACAACTGAACGCTAAGTCATCTTGACTTAAAATTGTGAATGTGAATACCTATTGGATCCTGTAGTTAACACACAGACCTAGAACAGAGCATTTTCATCCTGCTCAAACTAAAAGATTGATGCCCTTATGGTACACATCTCATAAAGCACCAGAAACAAGAGACTGAGAATGCAGAGAATGCTCCTCAACATGCTGATATCACTGAACATGGAATAGTTGTATGCATCCAGTTAACAAAGCAAAATGTGAGAACAGACCATTGAGCCATGGAGGGTGCCAGACCCACGGAGGGTCCAAGACACAAAAAGTAAGCTAATATTATCAAAATACCATTGCACTTCAATGCTGACACACTCATGCACTCCAGCCATACCGTAGGAAATAGAGCCCAATGTATGCTGAGACATCTGCATCATCCATTCAGACTGATGACCAGATCACAGAGAATCATACCAAGACTGCACCATGGCGATCCCCACCTGTCTGACAGAGAGCTCACAGAGACTGTCACAAAAACTGTCATGGAGACAGTCACTAAGACAGTCAAAAATACTCCAAAAGTTCTCAACTTTACTCACCTGATTCCTTTTCCTATTCTTGCCTACATACATTTCCATAAAAGCATGCAGAGACTGCTGCCAACTGCCAGTTGTCACAATGGGTTTTGACATATTTGCAACCATTGCAGACTTTGCCCATATCTAATCACTTCTGTGTTTTCTTTGATGTTTGCATACCCCCTTATATGCAGAGAAGATATATGACTGTAAGAGTGTCATAAATGATAATACAGTTGTGAAATTGATTCCCATTTGTCATTGTCATCCTCACGGCACACATACTTGTGTGCACACAATGAAATTCAACCTCTGCATTTAAGCCATCACACGCATAAGCAGAGGGCAGCCATGACAACGACACCTGGGCAGCAGTATGTGGGGACAGTGCCATGCTCAGGGCACATCAGTCACAGGGGAGGATGGAAAAGAGCGCTGGTCATTCACTGAACCTCTGATCCTTTGGCTGCAAATCCAACTCTTTAGCCGCTAGCAAATGACTGACCCAGTTCTTCTATACCAAGCACTTTCTCAGACCCATCAGAATCCAAGTCATTCATCAGAATCTAAGTCAACCATGAGACAGTTACAGAACTATTTTAATTATAGATGACACATTATGGATACAATTGGTTTGGACAAATGGAAAGCACCATGCAAACACAATCTAATGGTTACACTGCCAAAGAGTTTACAAAGACTGAAAGAAATTGACACAAATGTAAACTTCACATCCATTATCAGGTCAGTAAAGAGATGATTGATTTATCGCCAACATCATCAATAGGAATATATGTAAGCGCAGCGAGAGGTTCTACCAGGAAGACGTAATGCGCGTCATCAATTAACCATCGTCCAATCAGCACGTAGCACCTGTCTTTTAATATGTCATCTTACCTTCCTGCTTTGCTGCTCACAGGTGTATTCCGCCGTTCGACACATTTTCCCTCGCGCAACATCAGACATCTCTGATTCGATGAGGATATAATACCAGTTCGCTTCTTCCTGCTCGCATTTGCCCGTACTGCTCCTAAATGATTTTTTCTCCACTCGCTGCCTGATGGCCAACGCCAACATTCCCTATCAAACCCCAAGCCGCCCGGCTATTTTGGATTTTCTCCCGAGTTACAGTCTGTTCCGGTTTCAGGTCTCCCTTGCCCAGAGCCGTGCCAATTCTACCTAACCTGCCCTTTGCTTGTTTCAGTACCAAACCTTGGCTTTCCTTTCATTCGATCTGATGATATCATTCCGTTGATGTAGATATGAATGATGGGTCGTACACCTTTTTATGTTGTTTGCCGTTCAGGTGTATTATGCGTCCGTAGTTTGTACCTCCTCGATGGTACGAGCAATTTTCTCGTCCTCAGTGGGTTTATTGGGATAGTTAGTGCATTCATCGTGGTGCTCGTATGCTTTTGTCAGTCTGATAAATGATGATAACTATGCTAAAATGCTGAGCAGCTAACAGTGTTTGCTAGCGATTAGCTCATGTTTCGTTAGCCGTCGTACTACCTGTCTTGTCAGTGCTACTTTGCAGGTTTCGCTAAGGTTGTTAGCTACTATGCTACCATGCTTCTACTTGACGAGGTCTGCTTGTGTAGAGGGATACCAAATGTATTTTCAGCGTCTGGTTTCGAAGTTTTCTTCTCACATAACTGATTGATGCTTGGGATATGTACATTGACGGCCAAATTCGTTTGCAATGTCCTGTTATTGCAGGCTAACACACATAGTTGCTAATATGCAACTTAGCTCCGGTTAGCTTCCTATCAGTCAAAACGGGAATATCAGTCTAACACGGATTACTCGTTGACCGTATTTGTTTAAAGTAAGCTCGTACAAACATGTTAGAGTGAAAGTTGTCATGTGGGTGAATTCCGTTGTTACCAGTAGCCTACTTAGGTGCCGTTTTCCAGGTTAGTCAAGCTGTCAGTAGAGGCATCCGGTTCTGTTTGAAAGTTTGCTGTATGGAAATGTACTGTAATGTCTGCGCCGAACCCTGAGGCATCCGTTATTGTTTTCTAAATGTACTAAAATGTAATGTGATGTATGTCTGATAGTGGAGGCATCCGTTTCCGTTTAAGTGTATAGAAATGAAATGTAATATTGTGTATGCGCCGAACTCTGAGGCATCCGTTTTCAGCCGATGGTGGAGGCATCCGTATGTACGCCGAACCCTGAGGCATCCGTTTTCAGCCGAAGGTGGAGGCATCCGCTACCGTTTGTTAACTGTACTAAAATGTAATGTGATGTATGCCTGCGCCGAAACTTGAGGCATCCGTCATTCAGCCGATAGTGGAGGCATCCGTTTCTGTTTGTGAAGTGCTGTGTAATACAATGTAATGTTGTGTATGCGCCGAACCCTGAGGCATCCGTTTTCAGCCGATGGTGGAGGCATCCGTATGTACGCTGAACCCTGAGGCATCCGTTTTCAGCCGAAGGTGGAGGCATCTGCTACCGTTTGTTAAATGTACTAAAATGTAATGTGATGTATGTCTGCGCCGAAACTTGAGGCATCCGTCATTTAGCCGATAGTGGAGGCATCCGTTTCTGTTTGTGAAGTGTTGTGTAATACAATGTAATGTTGTATCTTCCATGTAATGAAATGCAATATGATGTATGTCTGCTTAGCATAATGTAATGTTATGTAATGTACTGTTTGCGCTGATGCCTGAGGTCTTTCTCACGGGGTTCTCTACCTCTCTCCTTTCACTGTCTCCGTACTGCCGGAGGCTTTTCTCTGTTCTGATATGGGAGGTAATTTTCACTGATTATGTTGATATTACTGGCATCATGGGGCTTTCGTCTTCTGCTTTTCAATATCATACTGTCGAATGTTGAGGAATTCAAATTGCGCATATGAGTCGTCTTTCAGTGTTTTCTCGCGTAATTATGCTTATTTGCAGACGGTGGCGACTAAAAGTGTTGGTGGGTATCACTTCGCGAATTGGTAGGTATTACATTTCTTTTGGGGGTAGAGTTTAATTGATCTATGTAAGTATCACTTAAATATTTATCTTATTTTCTTTTGGGGGTTTTATTATTATGCCCTTCTACTACTACAGTCAGCATCTGTTCAGTTTTCATGTTTTCTGATCAGGACAAAGGGCAGAACCTATGCCAAAGTTTTGTTGTGCCATATGATTACTTGTCATCAAATAAATTGTCATTAAGTTATTATATATTCAGAGTCTTTCTGGTTGAAATGTAAGCGCAGCGAGAGGTTCTACCAGGAAGACGTAATGCGCGTCATCAATTAACCATCGTCCAATCAGCACGTAGCACCTGTCTTTTAATTACGTCATCTTACCTTCCTGCTTTGCTGCTCACAGGTGTATTCTGCCGTTCGCCCACCTCCCTCCCCAGCATCCTTCCACGGGTTCCTGTCCGCGTCCAGTGGGTCCTGATGATGATGTCTCATCCGCCCCTGCTTCTCGACCAATCTCGTGATGTCTCATCTACCACTGCCTCTTCGCGGGCCTCCCGATGTCTCCTCTACCTCTGCATCTCCAATGATTGACCCCGGATTTCCATGGTCTCCTCCTCTTCCTCCCGGATCGCTCCTCAATACCCATTCTGGCTTCCTGCTGCGCCCCTCCATGAACAACTCTCTGACGTATCCTCATCGGGTGACTCTGCTCTGTCCCCGGATGTTGGATTTCCTGTCACCTGAGCGACAACCTGGACTCTATTGTCTCATTGAGCATCAGTTTAGCCTCAGGCAGTTAGGCTTCCCCCTAGAGACATGGTTCTGCCCAAGGTTTCTTCCTCATTAAGAATATTTAGGGAGTTTTTCCTTGCCCCGGTGCTCCAGGGGGACCCAGGGTTGTGCTCTTGAAATCCCCAGTTTCCTCTTTTGATGTACTATGTATCGTCACATTTAATATTCATGTTCTGCATCTTATGCTTCTGAAAGTCTATTATCTACGTTATGACCACCACCAGTGGGTTCTTGTCCTTTTGTCAGGGGGGTTTTATTATTATGCCCTTCTACTACTACAGTCAGCATCTGTTCAGTTTTCATGTTTTCTGATCAGGACAAAGGACACAACCTATGCCAAAGTTTTGTTGTGCCATATCATTACTTGTCATTAAGTTATTATATATTCAGAGTCTTTCTGGTTGAACTACTGTTAAAAATGTAAGAAATTCCTCATCACAATTGTGAAAGTAAAAGTGCGTAAAAATGGATGTTTGATCTATTTTGGTGTGTTTACATACAGTTTCCCTGTATGTCTTGTCTTTGTCTCTCTACCTAAAACGTCCCATGATATAAACATCCCCTTTCAAATAAACACCATAGTTCCTTGTTTATGTAGTCATTGTTGAGTAGAATAAGTGTTTTGGTCCATCTTTACCATATTTTGTGTGTGTGTGTTTGTGTGTGTGTGTCTTTGCAGGTGGAAAGCTGTGAAAGCAGCTCCCCCAGTATGGACGAGGTCTCACTCAGTGAGTTTGGTGAGTGGACAGAGATCCCAGGTGCCCACCACGTCATTCCTGGTGGCTTCATGCAGGTGGTGGAGCTCCTAGCCCAGGACATTCCAGCCCGTATGATTCGCCGGGGCAAGCCTGTCCGCCGCATCCACTGGAACTACAGCTACAGCGAAGAGATCTCCCAGGGTGAGCATGAGCATGACCATAATCGGGACTGCTGGCCCTCACAGGCTCCTGCACACGTGGAGTGTGAGGATGGCGAGCGCCTCCCCGCTGACCATATCATCATCACGGCCTCCCTCGGTGTGCTGAAGAAGAGCCACGAGACGCTGTTCTCGCCAGGGCTGCCCCGTGACAAGGTGCATGCCATCGACAAGCTGGGCATCAGCACCACTGACAAGATCTTCCTCGAGTTTGACGAACCCTTCTGGAGCCCCGACTGCAACAGCATCCAGTTTGTGTGGGAAGATGAGGCACAGCTAGAGCAGCTGGCTTATCCACAGGAGCTTTGGTACCGCAAGATCTGCAGCTTCGATGTGCTGTACCCACCCGAGCGCTATGGTTACATGCTGAGCGGCTGGATCTGCGGCGAAGAGGCGTTGATCATGGAGCGCTGTGATGATGAAACCGTGGCGGAGACCTGCACGGAGCTGCTGCGCATGTTCACAGGTCAGACGAGGAGCTGGCTAGAGGTGGTGCTCTACAGAGGGACTGGGGATTCTAGAAATACTCAAACAACATCTTACCATTGTTAATTGATTGCATATGGACAGGAGTCAGAAAAAGAAATTTTCAGAAAAAGAGGCCAGACTAAAGCAACTACTCCACCTGTTTTATCTTAACAGAGTTTATACTGTATCTTACTTATTGAATTGATGCCAAGACTGCAACCATCAACCATCTACAGAATTTCATCAGAATTTCAAATGCTTTCTAAGCAAGACAATGATGCATCACGTTTTTTTCACACAAGAAGCATAGTGATCAAATTGTTATATCCACAATGTATAGCCATCAAGCGAACTTTTCACAAAAAATCAAACATACTAATTATTGATTATTGCATATAAACGTCTAAATGTTCAATCTACCTTTAAGTGATGTAATTCTATAATTTTCCACTAAATCAAACAGAAGTATTCCCATGGTTACACCAGTCACTATGCCCAGAACAGTGCCAGCACTGCAGTTTAACATGAAAAGGCATTATATGGTCTAAGTAATACATATGTACATAGGCTAACTAATACAACATTAGCATTTTTTCTTCAATATTATCCATTGGTTTTTAGGAAATACTTGACTGTCAACTACATCACAATGCAGAGTTAAAATAGGTATAGGAATAATAGGAAATAAAGAATAGGTGACTATCTAGTATAAAGCATTGTGGACAAAGCCACAGCCACAGCCTGAAAAGAGTTAAAGAAAAATGCAGTGTTGACTTGAGCTGTTTGAGTCACATGTAGGTGATGGTGGAGGCCTCAGTGAGTCATGTGAGAGTAATCCCACTCCTGCGCCCCTAGATAGAGGAAATGATGTCATCACAGCCCCTCTGAAGGCAGAGGTCTTTACTAGATGAGGATGTTTGCTTTTTGACTCATGTATGACTGAATACACTGAACCTGCTTCTGAAAGTGTTTACACATATTTGACTAAATCACTCAGGACATGGCACATTGAAAAATGGAGAATGTTTGGTTTATCTTTTTGCCTAGTCTACCAGTGGTGAAAGCAAAGACTCCACATTTGGTATCTCATTTAGCACAAGAATGCTATTGTAAGCTAATGATTTTTCTGTGGGTCATGGCTAGGGATGCCTCTCCATGGTAGAAAGGCCCCAGTCACTCTGCACGTTCGGCTTCCCACTATCTAATTGAGCCTTAATTGAGCTGTGATCTAGGGAGTCAAACTGCCTTTGACACAAAGTGTCACAGGTTGGAGAGGACCTGGGCTCACAGAGCCAGTGCAGTGGCAGGCGGCGAGCGATGTAGGTCAGGCAGCTGAAGTCCACCTCAGGGGCCAACTCATCACTGATATCCCCTCACTCTGGCCCACAGCTCTGCCGTCAGCCGGGCTGCACTTAATTAGTAGCCTGAAATTGGATTTGGATTACTGTCTGGCTATGGCTACCTGTGCAGGGTCCCACCCTGCAGGCAGACAGCTTACAGGGGAGGAAGGAGAAAAAGAGGGATTGGAAGGCAGGTGTGTGATACCATCCTACTTCACATCACATCAATCAATACATTATAAGCTTATGAGGCTCTGCTCTTCTCATCCCTGTGTGAGTAGAGGGAAAGGGGTTGACTGAGCAGTAGACAGGCTGATACAGAGTAATCTGTGAGTTGTGAGATGAGTTGGAAGCCTCTTTGAGAGGATAATAAATACCATCTCAGTGCTGAGGATGGACGGTGTAACAGGATACTAAGGTCATGAACCAGGTTCCTGTGAAAGTTAAGTCCTCCTGATGCATGCCAGGCTACTGGTGTCTTGACCTTACAACATGTCTTATTCACCAGACAAGATGAAAAAAAAAACTGCTTGGTTTATGCAGTGTTTAATTTGCAGACTTTTGTTATTGAAGTGTGTGTATGTGTGTGAGGGAGAGAGAGAGTGTGTGTTTTTGTGTGTGTCTGCTAAACTAGACTGTTATTTTGTTATGAGGGAGTTCCTTGGCAAAGTACTGAGGCTTGGCAGACGTTTTCTCTGTTGGACCGGGTGGTGGGGACACCTGTGATGTTCTCTGTGGCTGTACAGGATCACCCTCTCACTGTATTAGAGAGAGAGGCAGAAATAGGGAGGGAGGAGGAGGAGGGGAAAAAGAGGGGGAAGGGTAGACAGAGAGCCAGACAGCTGCATGGTTGAACAGCAGATGAGTGGAGAAGGGATGTGTACAAAAAAAGAACTAAAATAAAATATGCTCTAATCTCTCTCCATGCAGGGCCATTATTGTGATCACTGTCTGGCTTTGCCTCATGTGGCCTTACTCTGACTGTGCACTGCACTGTTTCCCTCCTATCTGTGTCCAAACAGGGAACCCCAACATTCCAAAGCCCCGGCGAATCCTGCGTTCCTCCTGGGGCAGCAACCCATACATCAGGGGCTCATACTCCTTTACCCGTGTGGGCTCCAGTGGTGGAGATGTGGAGAGGCTGGCCACACCCCTGCCTTATGCCAAGAGCACCAAGGCTCCGGTAAGCACTGTCATAACCACCTGAAAGTCACCTGAAAGTCTTTGGAGTGCCAAAAGTGTATGTTCGTCTGGAGGCCAAAGTGTAAAAGAACATTTCTCAAAGGAATGAATGGACATGTGCTTTGTCCATTTTCTGATACCTTCTAAAATCACAAATAGAGTCTCAGTTTTGAAGTGCATTTACTTTTTACAGTAAAGAACAAGCTCTAGCCTCTTATTTGTTGATGTTTACATGTGTCACTGAGTCACTTGTTTACATTCATACAAGTGCCTTCTCAGCATGTTTATGGGGGGTCAGATGTAGTATGGTGTGTCTGGGATTCTGATCTGGCTGCCAGTGGAAAACCTGTAACTTGAGAAGAGAGATGGCTCTGTGCTATGGCTTCGTGCCGAGGTCAGGACTCACTGTGGCTAATTAAGGTTTTGAAAGGAACAGTGTGACCTCACAGAAAGCACAGTGAGAAGAGCAAACCCCCCCCCCCCACACACACACACACACACACACACACAGCTCTTTGTTTCTTTGTGCTTTTCCCTCACATCTCTTTAGTCTTTATTTGTTGATGAATTTATACTCTGTGTTTCCTGCCCTCATTCCCCTCCTCTGACCCCTCCCTGATCCACTCTTCTTCCTCATCCTATTCCTTTTTCTCCACTCCTCTTTGTCATCTTATTCCTTTTTCTCTCCAGCCTCTCCAGGTGCTGTTTGCTGGTGAAGCCACGCACAGAAAATACTATTCCACTACCCATGGTGCTTTACTGTCAGGCCAGAGGGAAGCCTCTCGTCTGATTGAGATGTACCAGGATTTATACAATGCAGAAACCACAAAGCCTAATATGTAAAATGAACCACTGACTAGTGAAACTACCTTTCTGTGTTTTTATGCTTTCTGTATTAAAATTACTTAAATTACATATATAAATATATATATGTATGTATTAAAAACCTGTAGGGGCATTAAAATAAAAGTATCATGTTTTAATTGTATGTAGATTTTAGCTCTGTAGATTTAACTTGAGATGTACATGAAGAAGCTGCCAATTTGCTGTCATGTTGTTCTTAGCATATTTTTAAATCAAGAAATTGATAAGTTTATAACACATCTATAATTTAACTTTTTTTGTAAGTGCCTTCTGTATTAAACATAATTTCAATGAAAACAAGCAACAACAAAAAATTAAATTGTATATGACTGTGAGAATTTGTGTTTTTGTGTTATTTTTTCCATAACATTTTTTCTTTTTTAAAGTACTAAAATTGAATTAAATAGGTCAGTTTTTATGTGCTATAAAATATTAAAATATTTTGTCTTAAATTTGCATTACAAATGCGGTACTTTTATTGTCTTTGCCTATATATATGAAGTGGAAAGCTTTGTCATTTTCACTGAGGGTCATTTTTTATCCATATTTATTTCAACACTTTGCAGCTCTGACACTGAACTAGCCTATCACTGAACTAGCCTATCACTGTTGCCAGTCTTTGTATGATCTGTCCTTGTCTGCCAAGGCTGAGATGTGAGTGGTCTGCCCCCAACTGGACAAGAGGTTTAAGTGCACTCTAGCATTTCCAAATTACTGATGCAGGCTGATGCATGACTACTTGAAATGGATTACCTAGTTATTTACACCAACAATACAAATAGTTAAACTGCGAGACTTAACCCATGGCCATATGGACTTATATGGGGAGCAGCACACTAAAGTGAAATGAGTTGAAGTATATTTAGAATCTATTACACTCTTACTTTTAATATAGATGAGAGTATAAACACAAACCTGTCTTACCCTAAAAGCTATCCACAGTGACGTATCCACATATCCACAATTGCTCTTATTGAACTGAAGCCAGCACACATTAAATAGAGTATCCTGAATGTCAGAATAGACATCATTTCATCAGATGCTATTGAGCCTTGCCACTAACACTGATGTTCTTTACAAATAACTGCTATACAAACACATACTTGCTATACAAACACATACACATACTTACAGTCCAGTGTTTGCTATTCAGTCATCCCTGAAGAAATGTTCAGAGGAATGGGTGGGTCATGATGGTTATAATTATGCGCAAGAAGTCTAGATGCATATTAAGGAATGATTAAGTTCCAATGCATTGACATTAATAAGATAGTGAACTGATAGAGGAGAGATATTGGTGCTGCAGAAAATGATGTTGTCCCCACACTGTCCAGACATCATTAGTCTCCTTTCTCATGGAGTCAAGTGTTACTTTATTTAATTCATAAGTACCAGTGGCTTTCTTTGGCATGTACACATAGAAAGGAATATTTCCCACGATCCAATTTTCCACTAGTGCCAATGTTTTCCTTATAAAGTAACAACATTTATTTTGTATATTCATTTTGTGCTGAATCACACTCTATCATAGGCATGTACAAATCATAGACAATTGACCAATTTGTAATGGAATTTTCATTGCAACTACAAAATGAAGAGGTTCTACATATAGCTGTAATGAGAAATCTGAAACTGCCATACCCCACACTGTCTGTTGCTCAAGATAATGTCTAATTAGTCCTTTACACAGTGAACTTGGAGTTTTGAGTTTACATGTAAAAAACAGGAAGTAATGATCTAAACATCTGGACATGAAGCTTGTTTTTAAGCTTAAATTCAGCGTTGTGTTCCCAGAGTCTCTGCTATCACTGTTTATCCCTTCAGTTGATAAACAGCCAGTCACAGATGGGTCTCTAGGGGGAATGGGGTCTTAGTGGGGGTCAGTGAGAGCACCTAGAGTTTATAACAGACACTGAGGGCAGAACTCTCTATTTGCCCAATTATACTGATCATATACAGTTTGTTTGTTTCTGTCTTGTTTGAAGTTCTCATACTGCCTTTTATGAGGAATTCTACTGATGAATGCCATCTTTGCTTAGGCTATGTTTTCACATCATGACTGGTAAGCATATTTCCTACTTTAACATCTCAGGGTATCAAAAATTGGATTTGATCTTGCTTTGATATTTAAAAGGTCTCATTGCAAAGTGTTGTAATACTGTGATACATTTTTATTTGTACATGTGAAAAAAAGGAAATAATCTTTTGCTAATTTTGGGCACCCATGTGTTAACTGCTAGGTAATCAGATATCAATTGTATATTTTTAAGGGAGACATATATACCTGTTAAGCAAACAGTTTCGTGGTTTTAGATTTTTTTTGTAAAGAGTATAGTTCGTACTGTAGATTCTTATTTTTTGTGTGTTGGAGCACAGCCATATCCTTTATGACTTCTTTCTGTCTTACAGCATTGGTGATGATTTTCCTCAAAGCATTTCTCTTGCTGCTGTGTGTCTTACTGAGCTCTGGCTCAAGGTTCACCCTGCTGCTGTCTATGCCCAACACCTCCACACTCTTCAGCGTGGGTCGCATTGGAGCGGGAGCTCTCATTGCCATAGACACCATCAATAACAGGGCACATCTGTTGGCAGGTCAGACAATAGTGAGTTATTTGAAGGGACTGCACTTAAAACCTATATTTGTACATAACTAGGGTAAAACAACTAGCCAGGCATTCCCAGATATCGGAGATATCATACCGAAATTTCCATTGGTTCTCCATTGGTTGTTTTATAAATTTGTTTTATGTTCCATGTAATTATTGTAGCCTTATGCAGTAGCTTTATTTAGAGAGTAAATTTTATGTTGATATTCTTTTTACCTTACCAAATACCAAATTCCTCCTATAATATAATGTTGTATTTTTCATTTATCAGTAAGTCTTTTTATTGGTGCAGGTCATCAGCTGGACTACCACTATGTGGATGATGAATGTGATGATTTGAAAGGCCCAGGGAAAATAGTGGAGCTTCAGCACAGAAACACTTACAGTGCCCTCATTGGCCCTGCCTGTTCGCAGGTGCATGTTTTTTCCTGTTCATTCCACCGAGTGACCTCACATGGCAAAGCTAACATATAGTTAAATGTAGGTGAATGCACACTGTGAAGCCTTAAAAATGCCTTCTGGTACAGTATGTCTCTAGTGACATGATTTTTAAAGAATTGTCAAAATGATGTTACCACCATCCTCCATGTACTTGCTGCCCTTTTCTAGGTTTGTGCAGTGACTTCCAAACTAGCTGCTTTCTGGAACATTCCTGTTGTCAGCCCTGTATGTGCAGACCAGCAGTTTCTGGACAAAGAGGTGAGTTACCACAAACACTACACTTAAATAACATGATGAAAACATGACAGAGATACTGCATGTGTCAAACAAAGTTAAAGCTCACTTAAGGCTTTGGGGTCTATATGTAACAAAACTGAGATGAACCCTGATTGTGATGTTTGATCTATGTATCACTGTGAATGGCGACAGAATTTCATAATGTATTGAATGGAAGACATGTTCACAACTTACACTGTGTGTTACATTAAAGATGGGACCATCTGTGAATCAGCAGACAGATACAATATTAAGTTTCATCTCGTTGCCTCATGCCACATCAATCCCTCTGTCTCTGCTTTGCTTACCTGTGTGATCCACAGGGTTTCCCCACTCTCACCAGGGTGTTTGGCCCCTTCACAAAGATGGGTTCCTTCTTTGTTGAGATCTGTAAAGAATTTGGCTGGCAGCGGATTGGGATTATCCATGATAATGCGACCGTGTGGACCATCCCAGCAGAGGGGATCAGGTACACAGGATGAGCCTAGATGTACCTCAAGGATTTCAGCCATAATTAATAATAATAATAATAATACATTTTATTTGTTACACGGCGCCTTTCAAAGCACTCAAGGTCACCTTAAGAAAATAAAATAAAAAATAAATAAATAAAGGAATCAACATTAAAAAAACAATCAGGAGCATAAAAACAGTGAATGAAGATGGCTTAGATTGTGGATGGCTTTAAATGTAATTAATAGGATTTTAAAGGTAATCCGCTGGGGTATCGGAAGCCAATGTAGCTGGAGCAGCAGGGGTGTAACATGGTCAGATGACTTTGAGCAGGTTATAATGCGTGCCGCAGAGTTCTGGACAAGTTGAAGACGGTGAGAAAGTTTCTTGGGGATGCCTGACAGAATTGCATTGCAGTAGTCAATCCGAGATGTTACCAAGCTGTTGACAAGCACTTCAGCAGAGTGCTGGGTAAGTGCAGGGCGCAGTCTAGAGATGTTCCTTAGATGGAAAAATGCAGTTCGACAGACATTACTGATGTGATTTGAGAATGAGAGGGTGCTGTCCAAGATAACTCCAAGGCTCTTTACATGTTTGGAGACTGGTATGATGTCATCACCTACAGACACTGAAGCAATGTCATTTTTTTGCAGAGTTGTTGTGGTCCCAATAAGGAGAACTTCTGTTTTATTGCTGTTCAATTTGAGGTAGTTTTGTGTCATCCATGCCTGTATATCATGGAGACAGGCAGTAAGAGCATTTGGTGGGAGACTGGCAGTGGGACTAGTGGATACATAAAGCTGGGTGTCATCAGCATATGAGTTAAACTCGATTCCATAGTGCCTGAAGATGTTACCAAGAGGAAGAAGGTAGACAATAAACAAAAGTGGCCCCAGTACTGATCCCTGTGGAACACCGCGATGGAGGGTAGAGTTTTCAGATCGCTGGTCCTGGATCTGAACAAAGTAGGTTCGTTCCGATAGGTAGCTCTCAAACCACTTATAGGCAGTGCCACAGACTCCTATGCTCATTAGCCGCTCTAACAAAAGTTGATGGGATATTGTGTCAAAAGCAGCACTGAGGTCCAAAAGGATGAGGATGGACAGTAGACCAGCATCAGCTGCACAAAGGAGATCATTTGTGATCTTAATGAGTGCTGTTTCAGTACTATGCTGAGGGCGAAAGCCAGATTGAAATTGCTCAAAAAGGTGATGATGTTGGAGGTATACCTGGAGTTGGGATGCAACTACTTTCTCAAGTATTTTGGAGATGAAAGGTAGGTTGGATATGGGACGATAGTTGTTGAGGTCATTACAGTCCAGTCCGGGTTTTTTCAGTGTTGGTCTAATCATGGCAACTTTTAGTGATGATGGAGCTGTGCCAGTTGTCAGAGAGGATTTTATAATGGAGGTTATCGGTGTTATTATAACTGGTAGGCATACTTTAACTAGTGAGGTGGGAATGGGATCCAAGAGACATGTGGAAGAGTTTGATTTGGTAATGAGCTCAGAAATATACTCCTCAGTTGGAAAGCTGAAGCCATGTAAGGCACCAAATGAGGTCAGTGTTGTTGTAATTGCTGCCACCAGTTCAGGCTGCATGATATTTGCAGAGGCCAGCTGTTTGTGGATGTTGGCAATTTTAGAATCAAAAAAATTCAGGAAAGCAGAGCAATGGTCATTTGGGATGTCATTGTTGGGGGTGGTCACTGGTGATTTTAGTAACTGATGCATGGTGTTATCAGGTGGTTTAAGTAGCCCATTTACAATAGAAAAGAGAGTGTGGAAAATGACTTTCAAGTTTACAATATTATTTTGACAGGCTGTCTCATACAAAGCTCTTTGGAATTATTGTATGTTTGTCAAAGGTATCAGGCAGAAGTCAGTAACATCACCATTGCCAAAAACCTGGAGCTGAGAGGGAATTCCTCCATCACGCAGGCTCAGGCTCTAGCAGAGATGGCTGAAGTTGCACGGAGTTTGTAATCTTCATCATTCACATCATACCCACCTAACCTAATTGCTACATGTGATGTAAGTGATGTCAGGTGTTCATGCTGCTTTTCTCTGTCTGCAGTCATTGTAATCTCAGCTCGAGGAGATGAAGTGCGAAGGTTTCTCATAGAGGCCCATAGACAAGGTCTCACCAATGGAGAGTTTATGTTCTTCTGCTTCGAACCATACAAACACAAAGACATGTTTGGCAACTTTAACTGGGAGCAAGGTTTATTTTGATTTTTATTATACATGTTCATGCATTAAACAGCAAGCACAATACTTAAATAAGCTCTACACCTTTTTGAACTTTTATTTCAGGTGACGAATACGATTCTGTGGCAAAGCAAGCTTACCAAGCCCTTTTGCTCCTTTCTCTGTACAAACCCAGTGATGAAAAATACACAAAGTTTAATGAAAAAGTCAAACAAAAGGCCAAAGAGGAGTTTGGCTATACATATGCTGATAAAGAAGAGGTAGGTAACCATCAAGACTTAATAGTTTGATGTGTATTTGATTTTGAACACTAATCTTTTATTAGTCTAGGCAGAATTTCTGAAATGATGCTTATTTAAGGTCCTGGAGGCAAATCGTGTTAACTTTTGGCATACAACTGATTTAGGGGTATTCAAGGGTGCTGAATCCAAATCTGCTGTATGCCGGGCTCAAAAATGTACCGAAATGCCTCAAACAGGCCAAAATCCAATATGGCCGCCACCTCCAGATAAAAATCTCACAATCACTTTTCTTTTGGACTAAACAAGGTATAAATTTGAATATGACATGATTTTTTGTGTTTTCACACATGGGGAACTCAATGGTGTACTCAGATTTAAGATCAGATTTGAAGAAAATGCTTAACTCATTGCCAGGCAGCCAATTTCAATGCAGGAACCCTTGTATTATCAACGTTTTCCAAGATTTTGACTGACTTTTCAAGATCCACAGAAAATAATTTTCAATGTCTTGGTCAACACCCAACTCTACAAAAAACATCACTGGACTGTCTTCTTTCACCTGGAAAAAGAATTATGTGTTTATCTTTTTCTGTTCTGAAGTTATTGGCCATAGAACATAGGGTGGCGTCAACAAAAACGCCCTGCTTTTTAACCAAAAAGTGGCCTCTTGTGAAAAGCTTCATCTCTCCCTTATGGCATTTTTGCTTGGATGTCAAAGGGCCTTTGATAGTGTTAATCTTTGGTACACATCATATTTAGGGGTATTGAAGGGTGCTGAATTTAAATATGCTGTATACCAGGGTCAAAATTTTCCCACAATGCCTCAAAATGAAGGATCCAATATGGCCGCCATTACCAGACTAAAACCCATTTCATGGCATATCTCTTTGATTGAACAAGATAAACTCATATATTACATATTTTTAGGTATTCATACATGGGGAATGCATTACTCTGCTTAGTTTTTAATATTAGAATCAAACGAAAAGTTAACATATGAATCTACATGTTTACAACAGTTGGCTTTCAAGTGAATTAACTGACAATTGCGACTGCAATTTTCACTCAATAGTCCGGTGCAGATATGGCCTGACCCCCCCCCAAAAAAACCTAAGCTGTTTTGCGCATTATTAGGTGTTCTTAATTTTTTACAAAGAACACAAAGTACTTGTGCATGTAGGAAGAGCACCTTAGGGAGAAACTATAGCTATTACACCTACCCCTACACTTTCTATAATCAAGTAAATAGTTCAGGCTGTTAGTCCCTACTCCCAGGTGTAACACGCACAACTGGCCGCTGACTACAGCTATTCACGCAACCTCATGTGAGCTGTACAGGACAGAGCAGCTGAGGGGATGGCCAACTGGAGCCGTACAGACAGATGCTCAACAAGGGTTAACCTGAACCAGCCGGCTACTGTTACAGTGACTGGGGCTGCTGGGGCCTTTTACATGATCCAGTCAGCAGCACCTACCTATCGCTTTCCCCCATGGCTTTCACCATGCCAACAACATGCATCTCATCCAGGACCACTGGCAAGCCTTTGCAGTTTCCTCCAACATTTCCTTAACAATTAAAATAAATAAATAAATACAAGACACTTGCACATGTGGGGAGAGCACCCATTGTACCACACTTCAGGCTTTCCTAACTACAGCCATTACAATTATCCATACACTATGTGGGACACATCCTCAGCAGTGTACCTCAGGATCAACGGGTGTTTCGGGCCTTTACTCACTGTACACCCTCCCCTGAGGCGGCCCCACTAAAGGTGATCAATCCTTTAGTGTGTGTCCACAGTTTAGCTACCTGCTACCCAAATTTCCAGTTCACTTACAACCACAGTTTATTTCCAAAATTTACTACCTACTGTTCATTACCAACTGTTTGCACGACTTCCAAAGTTTTACTTACAAAATTGACTACAACCACAATTTACTTGCAAAATGACCTGCTTACTTACTAATTAGGACTTGTTATCGAATATTTGCACTTTACCACCATTTTACCACAAATACTATCACTTTGCAGTCACTAACGCATATGCCATTACACAAACGACCCTGCCAATGCTTGTTCTAAAGACGATTCTACCCACTGACTTAACCTTAAATGTATACACCTCTTGAATCTAATGGTGACTAATGCTTAGTTATAGTAATACAGTAATAATCACATATTGATCCTTTTATAAGTGACTGTTATATAATAATAATAAACTGGTTGTTGCCACTTACCAGTAGGAGAGAACCTCAGAGAACTGACCTGTATCTCTGGCTTAAAGTGGCAGGAGCTCACGACTCTACCCACTGATTTAACATTAAATGTATACACCTCTTGAATCTAATGGTTTCTAATGCTCAGTTATCCCGTGTTCCATACACCGCAAAACCCCGGGAAACTTGGCCACTCTGTATCCCAATACACCGCACGATCCCAGAGAGCCTGATTCTAAGCTGCCCATGTGTGTAATGGCTGCCATTTATAAGCCTCTTCTTCTGTGTTTCTATTGACCCACTAAACGCACTACTGACATCTGCTGGTCTGGGGTGTCCATCCTTATCTGCACAAACAGCCCTAGGTTGCACTAATCTCCACCACCTTACTAATGTCCTGTGCTGAACAAGTACCCACGCTAACCACTCCCAGCCTCCACTGCTACATTCATAAAATAAAATAATAATAATAATAATAATAATAATGACGTAATGACGTAATGATGAAATGCCCCGTCATGCGGGCTCTTGTGTGATGCAATAATATAGTGACACTATACACTATAATGACGTAATGACGCAATGCCCCGTCATGCGGGCTCTTGCGTGATGCAATAAAGTAGTGTCACAGTGATGCAATGCCCCATTTATGCGGGCTCTTGCGTGGCGTGAAAATGCACTGTCCCAACCCTACTGCTTACCGCAGGCAGAGACCGCCCTTCTCATCCAGATCCAATTACTAGTACTAGCTGCTTCCTCTGACATCTCCCTAACAGTTTTACGTAGATTCTTATCACCAACCCCAAGCTCCCCTAGCAGTGAAATTACTGACCTCCCTACAAACCCTCTACAACCCACTTCTACTGGAAATACTCTTGCCCTCCATCCTTTCTGCTCTGCTTCCAATCTCAACTCTTCATACTTAAGCTTTTTCGTTTCATATGCTTTCTCTAGGGAGCTTTCCCATGGGACAGTGAGTTCAATAAAATACACTACCTGTCGGCTGGTCGACCAATAGACTATGTCTGGCCTCAAGTTATTGGTAACTATTTCTTGCGGGACCACCAACTTTTCACCCACATCTACAAGCATCTGCCAATCCTTTGCTTCCTGTGTAGTACTCCTTGGCTTTGCAGCTCTCTTACTTTTCTCACCCTCCCGCACAAACTGGATACCTTTTTTATGACTACCTTCTGCATTTACCTGCTGCCTCCTACTCTCAATTCCTGCTGCTAAGCATTTTAATACTTGGTTGTGACGCCACGTATAGCGACCCTGTGCCAAGCTAACTTTACAGCCAGATAGTATATGTCTCAATGTGGCTACACCTGAACAGAGTGTGCATGACGGATCCCCATCTGTCCATATTCTCAGGTTATCTGGCGATGGGAGCACGTTGTACGTCGCTCCCAATAAAAACTTTAGCCTGTTAGACTCCATACTCCACAAATCCCTCCAAGTAACCTGTTTTCTCTCTACTCCCTCCCAATTCAACCACTGGCCCTGCTTTGTGACACAGCTTTTACCTGTCTACTAGCTTCTTCTTGCCTGCGTATCTGCTCTACAACCAGCCTCCTTTTCTCCTTCTGATCTGCCTTTCTCACACATTGGCTTCCCTGATGTACACCCCAAGCCTCCCCGCCCAATCTGGACATTCCCCACTATCTCTCCATGCCTATAAGGGCTGCCTCTGCCTCCTGCACTGCTACCTTTGGTTTCCACTTTCTCCCTTTGCTCGGGTTAGGAGCCAGACCACTGACTATCCTGTCCTTGCTCCCTGTTAACAACAGCTCTGTCCTAACCTTAGCACACTTAAATTCCTCTACCAGACTATTTATTGGCAGCTGCAGTATGCCCTTCCCATACAGAGCTACACTGCTTAGGCACCGTGGAACCCCTAACCACTTTTTAACGTATGAATTAACCACCCTTTCTAGCTTCTCTACTTTTGATAATGGTACTTCATACATTGACATGGGCCACATTACTCTAGGGAACAGTCCAAATTGCATGCACCACAATTTCAGCTTTTCTGGTAGTCCTGACCTGTCAATTTTTTCCAATCCCTCCACCACGTCTTTTCTAAGCTGCTCTACCTGCTCTCGATCACTCAGGTCTGCATTATACCACCTCCCCAGGCTTTTCACTGGTCTCACCCTGATGGATGGGATTTCCTCACCTTCCACCATGAACTTCTGCTCTACCACTTTTCCCTTGGTGACTGAGATACTCCTTGACTTACTAAGCTTTATCTTCATCCTTGCCCACCTGAGATTTGTATTTATCCTTTCCAACAACCTTTTTGTACATGGCACCGTTGTTGTTAACAGAGTCATGTCATCCATGAAAGCTCTAATTGGCGGGACACGCAGTCCCTCCCGACGCCTTTCCCCTCCCACCACCCACTTAGAAGCTCTTATTACCATTTCCATTGCCATTGTAAAAGCAAGTGGTGAGATCGTACACTCCGCCATAATGCCTACTTCTAGCTTCTGCCAGTCTGATACAAACTCCCCTGTACCTATACACAATCTAATATCTTATCTATCTGTAAAGTATTCCTTCATTAATTTCACAATCTCAACTGGCACTCTAAAGTATTCACAAGCACTCCAAATCGGACTTTCATATTATGCACGCACATTATCAAGCCACCGTATGGAATCAGGCCCACATACCTCATCCTGTTCTCCCACCAGTCACTGAGATGGGATGGGTGGAATTGGATGGGAATTTAGCCCCACTACTTCTCTCTCTACCACCCATTCCCAAAGCATGCCAAGAAATTACAATTTGTGCTTGCCTCAAGGGGTGCCTCAGCCAGCACTGCAGCTGCAGGAGAAGTGGCATGCAGTGAGTTACCAGAAACTCACTAACTCCTGCCAAAACACTGGACAGGTGGAGGAGGATGATTGGGAATAAGTTAAAATATATCAAGTTAATTCTGTACAATATCATCATCAAGTAAATTATTCACAATGGCTTTAACTTTAAAGTAGATAAAATTATTTTCCGTATAACATTCAAATCAAAATGTAAATACTGTAAGTTGCATCACAAAAAAAAAAAAAATATGACAAAAAAAAAAAACAAATAGCCAAAAAAAAAAAAAAAAACCCCAAACAACCAACACACACACACACACAAGGGGTTAGCGGTACTGAGCCTACTCGTGGCGGCCCTGTTTCGACTAATTTTACAGCACCACACAGTCCTAATATATATATTTTTTACTTCAAATTGCACTCATTGTATGTATGAAACCCCATTATTCCTGGTCATTTCAAGGTAATTCTAAGGCCGCAGTCGTTTTAAAGGCCTGGCGGCGGCCATCTTGAATATGAGGCCTTTCCAGAAGTCAGGTTTTGGTAGACTTTTAATATGTTATTAAGAACACCTAATAATGCGCAAAACAGCTTAGAAACCTTTTGTTAGGTTTTTTTTGGGGGGGTCAGGCCATATCTGCACCGGACTATTGAGTGAAAATTGCAGTCGTAATTGTCAGTTAATTCACTTGAAAGCCAACTGTTGTAAACATGTAGATTCATATGTTAACATTTCCGTTGATTCTAATATTAAAAACTAAGCAGAGTAATGCATTCCCCATGTATGAATACCTAACAATATGTAATATATGTAGGAGTTTATCTTGTTCAATCAAAGAGATATGCCATGAAATGGGTTTTAGTCTGGTAATGGCCGCCATGTTGGATCCTTCATTTTGAGGCATTGTGGGAACATTTTGACCCTGGTATACAGCATATTTAAATTCAGCACCCTTCAATACCCCTAAATATGATGTGTACCAAAGATTAACACTATCAAAGGCCCTTTGACATCCAAGCAAAAATGCCATAAGGGAGAGATGAAGCTTTTCACAAGAGGCCACTTTTTGGTTAAAAAGCAGGGCGTTTTTGGTGACGCCACCCTATGTTCTATGGCCAATAACTTCAGAAAAGAAAAAGATAAACACATAATTCTTTTTCCAAGTGAAAGAAGACAGTCCAGTGATGTTTTTTGTAGTGTTGGTGTTGACCAAGACATTGAAAATTGTTTTCTGTGGATCTTGAAAAGTCAGTCAAAATCTTGGAAAACGTTGATAATACAAGGGTCCCTGCATTGAAATTGGCTGCCTGGCAATGAGTTAAGCATTTTCTTCAAATTTGATCTTAAATCTGAGTACACCATTGAGTTCCCCATGTGTGAAAACACAAAAAATCATGCCATATTCAAATTTATACCTTGTTTAGTCCAAAAGAAAAGTGATTGTGAGATTTGTATCTGGAGGTGGCGGCCATATTGGATTTTGGCCCGTTTGAGGCATTTCGGTACATTTTTGAGCCCGGCATACAGCAGATTTGGATTCAGCACCCTTGAATACCCCTAAATCAGTTGTATGCCGAAAATTAACACGATTTGCCTCCAGGGTTCATATTTTTGAAAAACTGACCCTGACTATATGACATACAACAGGTGTCTGTTTTGGCTGCAATAGCACATGATGCAGTGTGGCTGTATGCCCAGGCACTAAACGAAAGCTTGGCAGAAAATGGAGACCCATTTAATGGTTTATATATCACCCGCAAAATGTGGAACAGAACCATTACTGGTCAGCATGATGACTTCTTTTTAGTAAGAGCATTATAATGTATATTTTACGTATGTCATAACATTAAACTCATTTAGATTTTTTTTTTACTAATTTGAACACAGGTGTCCAAGGAGATGTAACAATGGATTCAAATGGTGACCGTGAATCTGCATACATGATGAAACATATAGGCATTGATGGAACTTTCAAAGTGAGTTTTACAGTCTCTTATATGTCTTACCCAGCCCTACTGTACTGATTTGGTTGTACACACAGCAAGATGTTACTTAAAAAGTAAGGGTTGACACTATGGGGTGCCAAGTGTAACAGAACTGAAATCACCTGACTTAAGTGCACATGCAGCAGGATTACAGCAGGGATTTTAATCTCTGAAGCTGGAGTGCTGACCTCTGCTTCCCATATACAAACACAATTGACAAAAATTGGTTGTTTCAACAACAGTAACCAAGTCTGTAGTAAAGCTAATGAAGCTCATGTTACCTAGCATAATATTTTAATTTGTGACATTATGCATCAATCCTTATGATAACATTATGTACATAATCTCATTTTTTTACATCTGCTGGGAGGCAAAACCCTCCACAAACACTGTATGCGCAAATACAATTAACAAACAATGACTTAGAAAGGCTTGGCAGTGATAGTAAAAATGAAAATCTTAAGGTCATGAGGTACTTAACAAACACATCTACCCAAATTCAGCATGACAGTCCTTGTTGACCACTGCTCACAATTGGTGTTGTCTAACCTTAGCTGAAGTCCTTTGCATGCTAACCAGTTTGGATTGGATTCAAAACATTAACAGAAGAGACAAGACACTATTCGAATGAAAAAATGTATCTAACTCACCTGTGTTTCCCCAACTGCTAATAATCACTAAAACAGCAGTCTTGCAATGCCAAGTATTCATTGCCTAATGGTGGCACAGTTGTGATTGGTTTCACCATGAATACTGGTTTTAGCTTCAGTAGCTGTTTTTCTGGTGTTGATATTAGATCAACAGTGCAATGCAAGTATGTTATCCTTGCAAAATCCCTGACTTTGTGTGTACCCCTGTGTGTGAACTGATGCTGGTTTGAAGGCACCTGCCTAAATCTTTGGACAGTACTGTATCTTTTTAGCCATCCACATGTTTAATGTTAAAACACCCATAAGGCTGAAAGGACTTAAGGCATAACATGGGCATAAGTTGTTTTTTGTTAGGCAGGTGCACACAAAGTGTACACACACAGGGGTACACACAATGTCAGGGATTTTGCAGGATTATAGTCAAGTGTATGATCAACCAATTACACCAAATTGGTTGTATATGTCAGGAAGCTTACATCCACAGAAGATCTGTGGTAGTTTTTTAAGATGTTTGGCGCAAGCTACCAGCCAAGTTCCTTAAAAAACTCTATGCAATAGTCCTAGAAGAATTGATGCTCTTTTAAAGGCAAAGGGTGGTCACACCAAATATTGATTTGATTTAGGTTTCTCTTTTGTTCAGTCACTGCATTTTGTTAATTTATGAACATAAATGATTAACACTTCCATTTTTGAAGGCATTCCTAGGCATTCCTCCATATATATATATATACAACTAACTTTATGCAAAGTACTCCAGCCTTTAACTGATGTTATTTTAGTTCTTTGGCCTTTCTGAACATGCCAAAACTTGTGATGTCACTGGGTCCAAGCCATGTGCTGGAGATGGGCATAACAATATAAAATAAATACAAGGATACAAGGATATTTATTTAGATCAATAGATCATGTTAAGTTAGGTGCTCTTGTACACACACAGCATACCTATGTAACTTATACGAATACAGTCTTGAGTTGGCTAGTTTGTGATGAAAATCATGTAGTGTGAACTGGCCATTTGGGTGTGACATGATTTTGAAAAGAATTTGTGTTTTCTATAAGACATTTTGTTAGCAAAAAAGGTCTGTTACACTTAGCACCCTATATGATTTTTCACAAGGCTGAACTGACTTACAAAAACATCAATGAGTAGGCGAAGGAATTAGTATTTACAATGCTCTGGTTTGATTCTGGTTCTCCAGGTGGTTGCCAACTACTCTGGGACAAAAAAGGTATATGAAGCGGTGAGAGGGGTCCATATCCTCTGGCCAGGAGGGAACACAAACCCGCCTAAAGACACACCTCAGTGTGGATTCAAAGGGGAGCACTGCACCAAAATTGGTACTGACATTTTCAGTCTGCACACAGGAAGAAGGGGTTGCATTTGTATCATGGTAGATTAAATTGAGAGAAAATGATCATTACAAAACTGTAATCACATGATGACCACTTTGCCCTTAAGCAGTGTTCCTGAAATCATATTTTGGTGCTGTTTGAATACATTTAGTTGTTTTTGATTCATAGTATAGAAAATGCCTAATAATGTGAACAGGAGTTTTGATAAGCAAATATACCTACACTCACTAAGTATAGCCAATGCTTGAAAGTTGTGGTGTGCAAAGCAGTCCAGGGGAAGTGAGCAGCACAGGAGCAGTAATATGGATGTGTAGCAGTCCAGCGGGAACAGGCACAAGAGCAGAGAAGTATCAAAAGCTTGGCAATCAGTAGAAATATGGCAGTCATAAGTAAAGAGTAATTTCAAGTAGATCTTAGTGGATGTAATGAAATGTGGTGTCAGGTGAAAAAATAGTGAAATAGCTGCAGCACAAAAGCAAACTAGACTAGTGGGCTCTATGGTAGCAAACATGCAGATGCATAGAATGTGAGCAAGGTAATGGTGAGGTAAAGGTGGTAATGGTGGTGGTAAAAATGCATAGAAGCCTGGTGGGAATGGGCAGCACTGCAGAGAGAGGCAGGTGGAAAGTGGACAGAATGGGCAGCAATGAGCAGAAAATTGGAGATTGGCAGATTAACAATTAGAAATTTCGAAGTGTTCTATGTCAATTTAGTGTCTCGAGAAATGGCTGTTCATTTGACATGGGAATTATCCAAACTTTTTAAAAGACAACTAGTGAATTATCATTTTAATTTAGCCAGCAATTATTCCACAAGTTCCAAAAGGCCTACTTCTGAGATTTTTCCAAAACGTTCATGACCTTTCTTCTTCAATGATTAGTTTATATTTATCCAAAGGACATCTGCATATCATAGCTAACTTAGGAAGATTAAAATCTTGTTTTAAAAAACTGTATGACATAACATCATTATCATAAACACTGATAACACTCAAACACTCAAAATGTTATAATTTGCAGACTAAAGGATATGATGATGCACGTTTTCACCATATCCAGCATCTCCAGACAAGGGCAACTTAGTATGACAGGATAAAGAGTACTTTATCAGTTAAATCACTGTATGCTAATCAGAGATTAAAGGGCGCAAACGATAAGAAGTATGTAATATTTCTTGTTAATATAGCCTATGAAAAAGCACCTACAGCAATCCTGCTTTGGCAAAAGGGAGGCAGTAGGGGGGAGTGTTGTTCCATGAGGTCCATTTCTGGGGTGTGTAGTTGACCACTGTGACGTGTCCTCGGATAGAACACACACCTGTGTTTCGGGGTCAGTGCTAAAGTCACTTAGCTCATTTTTTTAAGCCAAAAATGACGTAAAGAAAGAAAAGAAATAACTGCCAAGATTGAAAGAAGGCTCTATGAATTATTCACTGGTGCCCGCCAGACTAAAACCACAATCTCCTCTTTGTGCTGATATGTGTTTTTAAGGGCAAACCGTTATTGCAGTCCTTGCTGGTGATAAAGGCACCCAATAATATTCTCTAAGAGATTATGAAACTATATTTAATGTGTTTAGTCGGCTGGGAGGGTCATTTTCATTCAGGGTGATCTCTGTGTTGACTAAATTTCAACTGGCTTTTGTCTGTTTATTTCCTCTCCGCATAGATTCTTAATTGAAAACATCTGGCTTCATTAAATATTAAGTGTTGTATC